>APFE030318616.1:0-13895 GCA_000404065.3 Pinus taeda | reverse complement strand
TTACAGGAGTACGCACCCATCCCTTGACTTACAGAGTGTACAAGTACGTAGGTACAATGAGCTTGGGATGCGTACACGCAGGCAAGGTAGAGAAAACCTGCGTACCCAGAGATAAACATGATTTTTAATGACTTTCTCTCTTTTTTGAAGTTTGACATGAAGAGCAGAGGTATGGGGCTTGACAAAGAGGACAATATGGCTATTGATGGGGCCATATAAACTGCAGATAGTCATGGTGACAAATTTCAGTGTAACACCTCCTTTTCCAAAGCTTGTGGAATAGGCTTCAACATCCAGCCCTCCCATAAGGATCAAACTCATGCGCATTTATGGTACATGTCTGACCTGTTCCAAAAATATATCTTGTCCATCCTTTATCGTGATCTAGACATCTGCCACTCCAACAATACTACAAAAATGATTATTCCCCAATGCACTCTACCATAGTCACCAGGATTATAGGCAACAAAACTATCTTCACATGGGGTTACATGGTGAGATGCCCAAGATTCAAGGATCTAATCAAAGCTACTACTAGATGTATATAAACATGTATCCTCTACTTAAATAGTAAATAACAAATCATCATCTATCACTACAGTAGTAGTCTCAGCTTCATTTCTTTTGGATGACTTGTGATTTGTACTCACCGATCTCTAATCATTTTGTGATTTCTTCGAGAGTCGAAATTATTTCTTCATGTGGCCAGGTTTTCCACAATGAAAGCATATGATCTTGCCCCTCCTTGATTTTGATCACCGTCTCGATCTTGATCTTCCTCTCAATCTTCATCGCCCTTGTTACCCTTGATCAATTATCTTACCACAATCAACTAGACTAGAGTTTCTCCTCCCTAGTTTTCTACAATTGACTTGTGTCACAAATCCTCATTCATTAAATTGTTGTTGACATTATAAAACTTCACCCTGCAAGTGCTGAAGTTCTCATAGCTACAATTAAATTTTTCTAGTTTTCTGGCATATAACACATTAACAAAATAGCTCTAATTTCATCATGTAGAACGATTTTAACAGAGGCAAGATGACTAGTAATAATATTAAATTCATTCAACAGCTCAACAACTGAAGCACCCTCCTTCATCTTGAGATTATAAAGCTTCTTCATCAAGAACACTTTGTTTGATGTTGTGTTCTTCTTATATAGATCATGGAGCTTGTTAATAAAAATTGTACTCTCCTGATTATCTTTCATATTGTTCTTGCTGCCCATGTTTGTTTAACACGGTATCAGAGCAGGCGTATTCCTGCTCTGCATAATTAATTTGAGCCATTTGTTTTATGGCTTTTCTGTGCAAGTTAGTTTTGCATTTCATGAATGTTTTATCAGCCGTATTTTAGCTGCATTCTCTGCAAACAATTCCCCAAATAGAAAATTCTGACATACCTCACGCTGTGACGCTTCCACTGGCCTGAACGCATCATTATTCTCCTGCCCTGACGCTTCCACTGGCCTTAACGCTATTCCTGTTGCTGCTCCACCTGCATACAAAACGTTGCTCTTTGTCTATTATTCACCTATGTAATACCGCTAGACAATCAAGGTTAATGATGTAGTTTCTGGTATTCGCGCATAGCTCATATACAACCATGTTGGAATGCTGCTAAAAAAATAATACAATACTTTCCATGTTGAAATGCTACACCCATACTTTGAAACACAAAATCGAAGCCTTATACAGCCTTAATGAGTCTTTGTGTCGATTACAAGAAATCTGCCGCTCCAAATTCCATCCCGTGGAAATCTCGCCGTCAAAGGACATGTCTTGGCTCACAAAATCTCTGTTCATATAATATCCCAGCTCGCTTGCTTCACAGGCTCATGAAACACTGTTAAAATACCCTTGACTGGCAGCGGCTTATGCAAAAGATGCTGTAAATAAATGACGAAATTGTTTGCATTGATATTCGTAAATTTATATATCAGCAATGTATGAAAATTTATGAACGTTCATCAACCCTTTAATGCGGTCAGAGTACAGGAAATTCCACGAGGAGAGAAGGGTTTTATTATTTGATTTGGATTTGTGAATAAAGTAAATGTTTGTGGGATAAACTGCGGGTCGGAGGAATTTCGGATCTCGCATTTATGAAGCCGTGCTCAGACAAAATGTGTGTTTAACATGGACGTTGCTTATACGTTCGTTCAAAGCCAAGCTCTTGCAATCATTAATTATCTGCTTTGAAGACCTCGTTCCTCTGCTTTAATGACCATTGATCAGAGTTTAAATGTGCTTTGGTCTTGGCTATTTTCTACATGTGGGATACCTTGTGTGGTGTCAAAATTTAGGGTTTATATGTGTTTTTTTGGGATTAATTCTTTGCATGTGTTGGAATGACAAGTTGTGTTGAATGCTGGAGCTAAGTGTATTGAATGCTGAAGTTAAAACAAGTCATCGTTGCTATAATGGGTTGCATAGCCATTACCAACAATAGGATATTTCCCCGTTGTAGTACAAGCAGTAGCACCTGAAGTTGTTCAACTACCAGATCACAGGCGTCTTTCTGTCGAGCTACCAAACGGAATTGAATCACGTATTTCATTTTATTGAAACTAAATTTATGAACATATAACTTTTTTGTTTCATTCTTGTGGTATTGAGAAATGGTTGTTGGATTATTTCATGGGTGTCGTCTAATTCAATTAAAGTGTTGATTTATTGCACTAGGCACTGGATATGAGAAAACAACTTGACATGTCAAGCTCTACATCGGTGAAATTACAAAGGGTTGAAAGTTTTTGGATGATGCAATGTAATTATTTTGAATGTTTGGACGAAATCATTAAAAAAAAAAAAACTGCATCGTATGTCAAGGAGTGCAATCTTGTGTTTTTATAAAAGGGAGAAGTGGCATTCCCAATTTCCTGTCAATTCTGAAGAAGGCTTAATCTCCAGGAGTATTATTGGCATCCTAATATGGGATCAGATGATTCAATGAAGTGTTGAACATAAAATTTGTGAGGCAATATACAACACATCATTCGAGTATAATATTATAATGAGCTGCAGTGGTCATCATGAGGAATTAAATCCATTCCAACTTGGTATGATACACAGTCATCAAAATGTTTTAAAACAAAGTTTGGATGGTTGTATGCTTGTTTGGTGGAATCAATAAATGTAAGATCAAGTTTTGAACTTTTCCATTGTTACTAAAAGTTGGGTTGCTTTGAAAATTTTCGTCTTGCTTAATGTGAAGTTTTCGGAATGTTAGACTGTCGACAAATTTCATTTGCAAAGAAAGTCAAAGATTGACTCTCTTTTTCACAGTGTGAGTAGTTTGAATAATTTGAGAAGTACAATAACGCAGTGAGTCATTTGCTACATTGAAATTGGTACTGTGTTGTCTGCTACAGCGACTTGGTGATATTGGCATCCTGCTACTCATCTAATAGTTGTAATTATTTATCATTTTATAGACCAATTTGTAGTTGAAGATAACATCACTTCTCTGATTATATTGGTCTGAAATGGATAAATTAGATGATGTATTGAAACCACTGAATAATTTAATACTTTCCACTGTTGATGAGATGGTTAAGATCAACAAAACCTCTCTTTCCAATATTAAAATTTGTCTCCAAAATGCACATGAGAATATTGAGTTTTTGCAGCTTGAGACAAAGCTACAGCAAGAAGAACTATAGCAATGGAGTCATCATTCTGAACCTGTTTCTGTTCAAAAGATTGAAACAGACTCCCATAAACAACAAGACAATAATGGTACAGTTGCTTTAGATTTAATACCAAATAAAGTAGCAGTTGTACATGCAGATGCAGAAACTCAGTCTACATTTCCCAAGCCCATCATCAAACCTTGCGGACAGCTTGTCCACAACAAGCACAGAACCGGTCTTGGATATGACAAGGACTTGTCCTTTCATATCCCAAACTACTCAAAGCCCATTAAGTTTCAGAGTGTTGGATTTATTCATGACATTTCACCTGCTCCTCATGATATTTCACCTCTAATTGTTCCAGATTCTACTCCTCTTCCACCGCAACAACAACAACAATAGATTGTGAAATGCCAACACTGTGATCGAGTTAGTCATCTAAAAGATCACTGTTTTGATCTTCATCCATGTAAGAACTATCATAAAACTAGTCATCCTTCACAGAGATGCTTCAAAAGCAAACGTCCTGCAAGAACAAAGATTCATCTTGGATGGATCGCTTCTTGGCAATGGGCATCAATAGCCAAGAAGATATTCCAAACACATGTCAGAACTTGTTCCAGAGTATTGAAAAGCCTTGTAGCAAAGTTTTCTCCATCATCTTAGTTTGTATCTGATAGGGGGGAAATGATGGTCATCTACAAGCTTCAAAGCCACATCAAGCGAGCCTGAGCTACAACCTGTCACACCAGTTTCAAAGTTGTAGCCAGAGACAAAGATGCCCATGAACATGCCTTCAGTTGGCAATCTGGGACACTTCCTCTAGCAGAAGACTTCAACTTCTTGCCAGTTTCGGAAGAATTCCAGGACCAAAGTTGAGAACACTTCCTCTAGGCAGAAGACTCCAGCTTCTTGCCAGTTTTGGAAGAGTTCCAGGAATTGCATTAAGCATTCCAGAGTTGTTGGTCATCCTTAAACCATCACAGGTTGAGACTTCCCTTTCTAGGTTGAAGTTCTCCCTTTTATGCGGGGTGAGACCTCCCTTTCATCTTTGAAGGTTTCCCTCTTCAAAGCAATAGGAGCACTTCCTCTAGCAGAAGACTTCAACTTCTCGCCAGTTTTGGAAGAGTTCTGGGAACTGCACTAAGTGTTCCAGTGTTGGTGGCCATCCTTAAACCACTGAGCACATTCGGCCTAGTGCTTTCATGCATATTTGCACATTTTGTATTGTAGCTCTCTACTTGGACTCATACATAACCCTTCGGATTAAAGGGGGGAATGTTGGACACCTAATCCTCCATGGGTTAGTGTGGAAGCCGAAGGAGTCCAAGAGACCTTGGGATGTGAAACCCAACAGTCACCACATGTACTATAAATGTAAATCATTTGTTAATAAATATTGTACTCTCCTTATTATCTTTCATATTGTTCTTGCTGCCCATGTGTGTTTAACACATAATCCTTTACCATCTTTTCTCCAGACACATTCTTTACTAGATATTGGCAGATTGTAGAAATAATCTTTCTATCTAGCCTATCTCATTCTTCATATGTCGTCTATGAAGGTTTAGCGTCAATCGGAAAATATTGATATTTTAAAATCAATATGTTCTCCATCTGTGATTTCCATAGGGAAAAATTTTCCCCACTCCACTTCTCTGTATCAGTAACTTCTATCTCCATTCTCAATAAAATTCATGCCCCTAAAGATCAAAACTCCACTTACAATATAAAATTTAGTTATACACTTTCCCAACTTTTAAATAGAAAACCCAAAATCAGTATCCTTATTAAAAATAAATAAAAAAAAAACATCTAACAAATGATCTTTCCCTCATCAACAAATGACGAACTTTTCCTTTTTGCTTTTTAGAGTGTCCAAATTTCACAAAAAATTAACCCCCTTTTTCCTTTTTGAAATATTCAAACTTCACAAAATCAATCATAATTATAAAACATATATGATTATATATGTTTCAAAATGAATATAAAACATACATAATATAGGATTATAGAACATATGATCCGCTTCGTGCTTCATTTTTTAATAAAAGGTTTAAAATACAAAACCGAACGAAAAATTATGAGAGGCATAAAGGCTCATTGCCTTCCAAAATAAATATCGTAACACTGCAACAAAACCATAACGCCGGGACACTGCAACAAATAAATTGATCAGCGCTCAGTTTTTCTCCAAAGGCTACGGGCCTGTTAAGAAGATGAAGGACTCATTGCCTCCAGTGGACTCTCTCTTTGGTCAAGGAATTGAGAGTGAGAATTCATATGTGGTTTTTTTATTTTAAGAAGTATTTAGGGTTAATTAAGTTTGAAATAATTTTGGTGATAATATTTTGTTATCTAATCATTTTTATATTCAACAATAAACTTGATTTTGGATATAGCCCAACAAAACAATTTTTCATTTAATATATAAATGACTTTTATTATTAACAATGTATGTTGTAGTTTGTTATTTTATGAAGTTTAAAAGGCTAACATGTTTATTATTTTTGCAAGTTTTTAATAGTGCTAGAAAATATTTAAGTCGAATACTTTCACCATATAAGGCTATTAACATGATAGATAAATTCTATAACAATCCTTATTTCCAATATTGGACATATGTGGCTAGCTATGCAGTGAATCTTTTTTATTATCAATTTATCCAATATTTTTTCAAACAATAAATCTGCCAAACACTCTTAAAATAGATATTAATAACCATTATTATCAAAATACTGAGTTACCAAAAATGGGAAACATAAACTTTAAAAGAAACGGGCTAGAAAGCATCCAGAGATAAGAAACATGAACCGCATCAACACATCTTATGCATACAAATTTGATGAGTAACATGAAACTCTGATCCGTCTGTTTTATGAATAAAAACTCATAAGCAATGAACTGACTTAGTGTCAAAACGGTATGGGAAACATGTAAAAAAGTTCTCCACGTGAGATTTCTGGTAACATGGTTCAAATACAAGATCAGAGACAATACAAGATCAAATACAGGGTCTCTGATTCAATATTCGTTTCTTATGATCATGTGAATTAATCACGATCCATCCATCGGAATCCGAATAGTTCCGTGACAATATGGATGCTTTATCATTTGGATTAATCACGATATTCCATCCACCATCATTACTTTCTCTTGAAGCTGATGAATTATCATTGGTTACCAGATAATCCAACTCCAGTTCTTCTAACCTTTTCTTAACCGGCAATGAAGACGCCATTGAAATCAATGTGTTCGCATCCAAATCATCCTTCGGAAACCTTCTCAAGAACGGTAGCAGATTCTCAAAGTGCAATTTTAACAGATCAGTCTGAAAGAATTTTAGCAGCGCCAAGGCCACTCCAAAAACTGTCCTCATCCCGTCGCAGAGAAAAACATTCCAAATGGGAACAACTAATGACAATGGCAAGTCTGCAGAGAATGCAGTCATTAGCCAACTGCTTGCATACATCGGTGGCGTGATCATCTGTTCCTCAAAATGGTTAGCCAGTTGGGGTAGTTGCTCCCTCACAAGCATTTCTAGCTGAAAAAGGTACTGGTGGAGTAGAGGCAGACCTTCCAGATACAGACCTCGCATTTTCTTGCCTTTGAGCAGTGCTACCATAACCCAAAAGGCTTCTTCCTCATTCATGTAAAGCAGAAGCATTGCAGCTATGAAATTCATCCCTTGTGTATACCCCACCTCTGTGTCGTAAACTGAATACGCCTTCAACACATTGTAGAGAGACCGATGCCCCGGCCCATCTTTCCTTCGAAATAATTCCTGCGATGCAAAAGTGCGAGGGATGTCTTTAACGATAACTTTATCCGATTCTGTTTTCACCGAAAATTCATGGGAGAGGAGCAGCCCTGAGTAAATTCCTGGGTTTGCCACTAGAAGGTCCCGTCCGCCTGAATTGAACTGCCAAAAGACACCTCGCGTTGAACTATCAGTGTCATGTGCGATAGGTCTTGTAACTTCAACAAACTCGTCATTATCATCTTCAAACTTGGCACTCGCATGTTTTCGCGTTGAACTGTCAGTGTCATGTGTGATAGGTCTTGTAACTTCAACAGACTCATCATTATCATCTTCAAACTTGGCACTCGCATGTTTTCGCGTTGAACTGTCAGTGTCATATGCGATAGGTATTGTAACTTCAACATACTCATCATTATCATCTTCAAACTTGGCACTCGCATGTTTTCACGTTGAACTGTCAGTGTCATGTGCGATAGGTCTTGTAACTTCAACAAACTCATCATTATCATCTTCAAACTTGGCACTCGCATGTTTTCTTTTGAACCCAGTCATTTTGACCAAAATTTTACTAAAGAGGAGTGAATTTCGGCCCATTAATGAAAGTTGGTGGACGTTATATTGAAGAGAGACAAAGGTGCATACGCTGCCGATGATGAGCTGCACATATAAACAGATACTCTCAGAGAGACAAAGGTGCATAAGCTGACGATGATGAACTGCACAGATAAACAGATGCTCTCACGATGATGAACTGCACAGATAAACAGATGCTCTCACACAATAAGCGTGTTCCAGTGGATTAGATTGACACGAAGCCGGTAAAACTTGGTTATTACAAAAAGAGATGCATTTATTTTGGGTTCCATTCAAACTTTATATATAGCTTTTATTTTGGGTTCCATTCAAAACGAGATGCATTTATTTTGGGTGGACGAATATGTAATTTTTTATTAATTTAAAAGGTGTCGTTATTTTAAGCTCGGTTTTAAAGTAGACCAAATTTATTTTAATTTTGGATTTGATTTTTTTTTATTTAAAATAAAATTATGAGATGTGATAATTTGGAATTAAAATAGATTTTAAATAATTTTATTATTTTTATTTAATTTGATCTATTTTTTTTTAATTATAGTTATTAGTTTATTTAATTATAGTTATTAGTTATTTATTTAATATTATTTAAAATTTAGATTTATAAAAAAGTGAGATGTTAATTTTTTGTCATTTAGATTTTGGAATATGTACTAATTTGTTTGTATGTATTTAAAGAAAATACACATAAATTAAAATAATTCATCTAAATTTTTGATAAATCTAGATTTATTTTAAATAAATCCAAACTAATTTTCCTTTTTAAATATTATTGTATATTTATATCTATATATATATATATATATATTAATAATATATATTATATATATATTTTAATGATTGTAATTATATTGGTCTAATATATTATTTCACATTTTTAAAATATGTTATTTATTTTTCATTTTGAACTATAAAAATTAACTCTTAAAAAAATAATAAAAAAATATTAAATTATAACAATATATTTGTAATAAAATGATATTCAAATATTTAATATGTTAACACACATATAATAGTTTATGATAATTCAAGCTCTAATTTAACTGGTCAAAGGAGGTCACGAATTCTCTTTGTAGTCTTTGGGGTTAGGGCTAGCTATTGGCCGTGGGGCTTGATACGCTTGGTCAAACTCAGATATTTTCAAGGACATAGCGGCCACCCAGTGACTGCGGGTGTTCGTGATTTCCGTGGACGTAGCAGCCACCTATTGACGATGGTCGTAGCGGTGGACGTAGCAGCCACCCAGTGACCGCGGACGTAGTGGCCACCCAGTGACCGCAAGCTTTCGTGAACCACACGTGAAAAAAAATAGTTCATGATAATTCTTAGTTAATTCATTACATTCTCCTACTAAATACATAAAAACATGTATGTGTCCACTAACATAACTCAAAAGATGAAAATATACATGATTACGATTTACTAAGTAAATAAAATAAGATAGGATAATAGAATGATAGATTTGAGACTTTTGTGATCCATATTAATAAAGAGATTCTCTTTCGATTTAATCACATCATTGGATTTTTGTCAAAACACAATAATGTGATTAATCTAACCGATAATCTTTTTAATTATAATAAAATCTAATATAATTTAGTAATAAAACTAAAATTACGATAGATACCATATAAATTGGATGGTTGTATAACTAAAATTACCATAAATACTATATAAGTTGGATAGTTGTGTATCATTATAGTATAGTTCCTGATTTTTTTAGTAGTTATTTTGTTTAAATGAATTTCATTATAACGTCATTATTGATGTCATTTAAATTTTTAGATTTCATGGGTAATAAAAATGTGGAAAATAAGTTTATTCTTATTGTGAAATAAAAGCATACTATCAACTTTCAAGCGATGATGTTTGCTAGCTTATTTCGCTCTGATTGAAAGGGGTTTGCGATGAGTCAGAATAAAGTAGACGTCGTAAAGTGGCATTATTCATGACTTACTACTCCCAAATCAATTAACTGAGATAACAATATGCTTATCATGCTCAGCCTCGCAGCCTGACGAATAATCGTCCTATGCCCGCATCTATCGTGTTGTGAATCCACAAAACAGCCTTCGTGAAATATCGGTAGAGTGACATTAAAATTCTTCGTTGAATGCCATAAACATTTCCATTTCGTTCCTCCTTTCAACCACACCCCAGGTCTTTATTGGAAAATTTTAAAGTTTACACATGACACCATGGTGGGACGTAGATCTTCCTATCATATAACATAAAATTCCCCATCCTACAAATTTTTTTAAGTCGTAGCTACCATGGACATCACTTAATTTTTTATTTTATGTAACACTTCAAAATAGCATTTAGGCATAAGCCTCGCAATGACGTGGAAACAAGTTCCATGTGGCTACCATGCGTCATTTCATATCATTGTCTCTTTTAGAACACACGTTATGTATTATATAGGAATTTATCAAATTAGGAACTGCACATCTAGTTGGCCCGTCACTTTCCGTGGTCTGTGGTAAGGAAAGTAATTTTAGATTTCAATATAATATCAACAAATCAACCAACTCAAAATGTACCAAGTAATTGAATTCTATAAGTCATTTTAAGCTTCAAAGTTAACCAAGCATCCTACTCAAAAAGAAAATATAATATTACCATAAATTAGTGATGATCGATTAATGTAATTGCGAGACATTAGTTGTAGTATTATGTATACTCTTTGAGATATTTCATCCTTCTTCTATACTCTAGGTTTAAGTATAAGAAAATTTGGCATTTCTTTCAAATAATTATAGAGATTATTCATAACTAATATTTTCACGCTACAATCATTTGTTCAATATTACATTAGAATTATTGGAAATTATATTTTTAGTCAACATTGTAACTGAGGTGTTTGGAGTAATATTTGGTTGCAAGGTAGGCTTGACAAGACCCTTGAGGTTTGCAGCTTGAGGTTAGAAACTTGGAGTTGTCAACCTTGAAGATATAAGTATTTAGTTGCATAGAACTATAACTGAAATGTCTATTGCTAGAAAGCATTAGAAAGAAGAAATAAGTAATCAAATAGTCGAGCTTCAACTCTAAAGGCATGTTGGCAAAGTGAAATGTTTATGTTGCATTCTTTGGAGATCATGGATGAGTACTTGAATAAGAAATAGATGGGTAATGCTAGCAAGTTGAAACATTTAAGCATACACCTTGTAACATGGAAGTTAAAATTTAACAATCAGGTTGTTGGGTCATTGGCTTCTCCAATACGTCAATGCACATAAATGGTAGATTGAACTCACTCATAATGAAATCGTGCAAGTGGTTAAATTGGTTCAAATGTGAAGCTGAAAAATTGGGACAACTAAAATGGAATAAGCCACAAGGAAATTGGAATGGTCTAAAAGTATATCAAGCAAGTTAAACAATGTACTTTTAGATTTGTATATCATATTCCACTTAGGTTTTAGATGAATTTTTGTTGCATAGTATTAACTAAATAATTATTGTACCATGGTACTATTGCCACTTTGCTTACATACTTAAGCTAATGTGGGAAAATCCTCAACCCCACTAGGTGTGGCCTTGCTGGAAAAGTTCAGATAATGGGTTGTCACATAGTCCCAACTTTCTCCATCTAAGCTCTCCCCTAGCGAAAGCCAAGGGGGTGGACCCTAAGGTAGGTTTCTAAAGGAAAGAATCATTGAAAACAACAAGTTATAGGAGACTAAGGGCAGGGAAATTACTAAAGGAAAGAATCATTGAAAAAAAGTTATAGGAGGCTAAGGGTGGGGAAATTACTGCTAAGTAAATTGAGTTTAAGGATTATTTATCAATTATCAGAATTTAAATGAGCAATGCAAATATCACTGAGATGGATTCCAATAAGATCAATATGATGATGAAAATCTGACATTCATAAACTAGTGTCTTAAAACAATGTTCAATAAGGGAACAACACTTTCAAAATGGAATGATACTTCAAGTCACAATAAAAGCTAATTGCTACAAGACAAGTATTAGTACAAGAAATAATTTAAAATATGAGCAACAAGACTTGAGATGTAACTTGCAAGAAAATAAGGCTTGTAACTCCAATAGAAAATCCTCAATAAATGATATTGATAATAGACAAGTACATGAGTATAAAGTAAAGCATGAAAGTAAATGAATTATCCCACAATTCCAATTACCATAACCGATTGAATGTCAATGCTAGATCAATGAATGTGGGATCTTTCTATGTGTGATGTAAGGATCTTTGTTGATTTTAATTAAATGTCTAATATGTAGTGAGAAATTTCCCTTCAAAATCTCAAAAATTAGTAAGGATTGGCGTGCCTTGCATGAAGGATAGGTCGAGGAGGCACAAGTTCATTGTTAACGATATCCTTCATAGCATCCTTGCAATCCATGTTTCTCTATTCCTACAGGGGATCAACCACAAGAGAAATGGAAGGTCACATGTTTTAAGCTTACTCCAAACTCAAGTTTATCAAATTGAATGAAAGCTAGCGATATTTATCGTGAAATTTCTATCTAACCAAGCTTATACTTGGAGGTAGGTTTTAGAACCGCAAGTCTAAATCTAATATCAAAATGGGATGTCAAAATGTTAACACAATGTTTCAAATGAGATATAGTGATAAAAAGATGCTTCAAAGAAATGAGATAAAAATAAACTTATCATTAAAGTTAATTTGAGAACAATATGATATTGGTTTATAACAATGATCAATGAAGCATTCAACAATTACTCAATGAAACAAGGTCAATAAAATAAAATTAGATCACAAGCTAAAATAATAACTCAATTGCCTTGGATTGAAAGTGAAGAAAAAGGGAAGCTTTCCCTCCCATGTATCATCACATGGCATATATCTAAATCCATAAAAATACCTCAAAAATATGGCAAAGCATCTCATAATCATGGTACTTGAATTAGAGAATCGACATAATACAAAATAGGGCAACTATTGCATTTCCGATCGCTACTAATGTGTGGAATGGTGGTGACTAATAATGACAGGGACCTATCCTCTTATGCAACAAAATAAGAGATTTGTAATTGTCCACCATGCACCAAAAATATGTTCTATAGACTGCATGAGGTCCAACATATCTCTAAGAGTAGGCAAGTTGACTCTCTACTACAACAACATGGGGGACATCAAGGAACTAGGGAAAATCTTCCCCTGTACTAGATAAGCTAGTGATAAAGCATATGTCCTCCTCATCAGGCCTATACCACATCTCAAGACCCACATGGAAACCTTGCTCCTGGACACTCCACTGGTAGATCAGATGTGCTAACAAGACAATGTGCTCCTTCAAGGATGTAACCTCCTCATAGTACTTGAGGAAGTTGATCAGGTGATTAAATTCAGTGCCCAAAAATAAAAGTATGCGTCAAATCTTGAAACATGTACCATTGGATAGATCTCAGAAATTTTAACCCAATGCAACTTGAATCGTTGAAAATCGATATTGTATGCTCTCAATATTGCATTCTGACCAAATTCCCCAACAGGTAAAATTTTGCAGAATTGACAAGGTTACTGTACACTTTGGCTCAGTGGAACACTTCCACTTGACCACTCCTGATTGGTCTAAAAATTATGAATTAGTCTAGGGATAGGTGTAAATTTTTTTTTGAGGGGCCGAGGGCACCGACAGGATTTGAACCACAGACCTCTGCCAAGCAACAACAACCATCCACCAACACACCATCAAACATGAGTCTTAACCATGGTGTTAGCTAAATTTATTTAAGCATGAAGTGTAACACATATAGGGAAAGGGCCAGGGCTAAGCCTTAGCCCCTGGCCACATCCCACACTAAAGAACAGTGGCAAAGGGAGCCTAGAGCTATGGCTTACACATGACCCACAGTCCCGACGCCCACACCATGAAACCAAACTGAAGCCATAACACAAAACCACAGGCG
>APFE030318614.1:0-12656 GCA_000404065.3 Pinus taeda | reverse complement strand
CGTGGACTGTTTCCCTCTCTGAGGGTTTTAACCACGTCAAAAATACTGGTGTATTGATTTGAGATCTGGTTGTGAGCGGTGTCCTTTTGGTGTTCTTTCTGAGGAACTTACCCTGTAAATTCCTACATCAAGGAGGTCAGTTTGGGCTCCTTTCCTCTATTAGGATGGAATTAATCCAAGAGATAAGGCCTTCTCCCATGAGAAGAGGAACCATCTCCCATCCATCCAAGCTATATAAACCTCTCTTTTTCCCAAGCAAAAGCTAGTTTTTAGTTTGGAGTTAGAATAATCAGCAATATATCTATAGTATGAAGTTTTCTAGTGTATGTTTGAGGGAGAATAGTGTGCTTTGGTGTGATTTGAGACTAGAGGGAAAGAGGCCTTAAAACCTCTATTGTTGGGGTTGTCCATGAAGTTCTAACAGAAGTGTGGGAACCTGGATATGTCAAAGGAGACCAACAACGTCAAGGCACTGGTTGTAATCTCTTTTTGATTTATATAAATGCAACTATCGATTAATTTTCTACATGACCATATTATGGCTTAATGTTCCTTGACCTGTTAAGTAGGATGAATAAAATATTGTATGTTATTACATTTGTTTTTTGTTGTTGTGTGCTTGCTTCAGGTGTTCGAAATAAGGAAACAAAAGATAGTTGGAGCGAGAAAGCAGGATCATCACCAAGCGGAATAACATTCTAAGAGGTAGGCCCTCTTAATTGATTCTAGCTTAAGGAAATCTTCCATAGATTGTCTATTTGTGACTAGACCCACTCTCTCGGGCTAGAGGAGTTGTTTGTGTTTGCACTTAGAATTTACCTGCATCACACTCCCTTAGCAAGTTCTCCATCCATTACCGAAAGGAAGTCACCACTCCCTTACTGAAGGCTCCAACCCTCAGACTCTTGTGGATCTCATTTCATAATGTTTCATACTTGATCCACTTGCAACAAACTCAAATACCATAGGTCATGTTTCACAATTTTTAAATTGGACCCACTTAGACTTTCTTTGCACAACTGAAAACAAAAACTCTATGTGCGCCAATCACATCAAGTTGTTAGCAATATACCAATTTTGTCACTAGTAACCAATAACTAATCCAATATTTGTAGCACTAACAACACATCATATAGCAACATAATAATTTATGTGCATCAAGAATTTGATCTCAACTTGTAGAACAAACTTTATCAACATACATCAATAAGCATTTATGTAACAATAATAATCAGTGAATAAGACACTTTGATTACTAATCCAAATATCCTTCTGCACTACAAATTTTTTCGCAAACCCAATATCAGCATCAATATTATGACCAATGATATTGTCCTCAATAACATAACCTATACTCACAACATTACCAAATACCCTAGCACATCAATCAATCAACACATAGCAGCTCTACTCAACAAACCCTAGCAACAACCTTTGTTAGCAATACCCTCACCATGCATCTCATTCTCAATTTAAGCAACAACATACTCTGAAAATACATAAGCGGTAGCCTATTAAAAGACATACATGTCATAAACTCAAATTCTCTTTGGAAAATTCCTTGTAGTAGTAACAATGTTCTTATAATACAATAGACAACGAAACACTCTCTCAACTTCAATCAATGCATCAACATAATATTTTTCTATGCAACTCTCTTTGCACACAATTAACTCGTTCAAAAGCTTAATCGTGCATGTTCATAGCAACAATATTCATCAGCGGTAATAAAAAGATACAAGGCATAAATATGACCATTCAAAATTTTCATAAACCTTGGTTGCATCAAATTGATCTAAACCTAGCTCATCAAATCACACTACCCTCTTTCATACAACACCATATCAATGGAAGATGACACCAAGACAATCCACACTCAACTATACACCCTTGCTTGTCAAACACTAGCATCAATATGCCTTATAAACACCCTAATAGCAAACAAACTTCCACTCTTTACAAACCCTAGCAACAACATATCACTCAAGTAATAGCAACAATATATAAAATCAACTCATCATATTAACCAACAAATACAAAAGCAACTCAATGTATTAACCAACAAATACAAAAGTAACTGAACATATTAATGAACGAATATACTCAACATCTGGAAACAATATCAACACACTTAAACTGACACTTTCACTCAACAACATATTTATGGATTCAAAAAATACATACATACTTCAACCAACAATCAAACATACATACTATCACCAGTAATACAAGTTGTATGACCATACAAGACAATATATAAAGTATTAGTATGCTCAACAAGAACACAATCTGTCTCTAATATCTACAAAAACATTATCAACCAAATAACCCTTACAAAACAAAATTATGCCTCAAACCTCACTTCTTTGTTATAAGCTCTATATAGTAGCATAAATACTCCTACAACTATCATTGGATCAACTACACAAGTCACTGTTTAATTGCACACTCAGTTCACATTGATTTCCTCATTGTTTTTATCCTTATACAGTCAGACATATCACTGATACCACTAAAACATATTGTTTCTTTATTAATTGTTCTGATATTTGTTCCAATGTCCAATTATCAATCTTCAAACCTTTACCATTGTATTCCCTGATCTAGCAATCACTATGCAAGATCGCATTCCAACATCGATCATGCTCTGAAGAAAATTATGTCTTTAGGTCACACTCTCTGGTCAACCTAGAGCTCAAAATAAACCCAATCAAATTGACCACTATACAGTCATGCTTACAAACTATACCCATTGTTTAGGTTATTGACAATCACTTATAGACAAATTAAAACCCATGAATTTGCATAATTGATCATCGATCACAATATAGAATTATAAAGTTACTCTTTTTGTTTTAGATAGAAAATACATTAGGAGACTTATGTTTGCAAACTTGTGCATAGGGTCATTAAAAGGAGCACAAAAAGACTGATATCATGGTTGATCCACAATCTAATTGTTCCAGATCAAAACATTAGAGTCACACTATTCATAGAAACGAATCGATTTACAAGTCATAGGTCGATGATTATGAATCAAGCTCTCACCCACACTGGCATATCAAATGTGTACTGAATGTCAATCGATCCAGGATCAAACCAATTCTATGCTTCCAACAATTTCACCACTAACTAAGCAACAATCAATGCATTAATGATTACTCCATCACATCATATTTCTCATGATCATACGTGAAACCTTACCTTAGATTATGCAAACCACATCAGATCTAAACCCTTCACTATAATACGCCTTGCACACTAGTAAGAGTCACTAATTAGTTGTATTACTTGCCCTTTAGATAAAACAAAATCACCACATACTTGGTTCACCACTATATTGCAAAATACTTGTGCTAGAACAATACAAGGATATGCAAAACAATTCAAAAACCATAAAGGATGAGCGTCGCTACCAGAGCCAAAGAGTAGACAAAACAATCGATCCTCATACAACTCAAACGCTCACTCCTAATGTATGATCGCATTGTGTCTTTATACATAAATTTTGGAGAGTTAACCAAATATACTTGCCATTTACCATGAGAAAAAAACGTCAACCTCGTTTGATGGTATTCCATCAAATAATTCAATCAATAAACAACATGGACCACAATCAACCAATTTAATGCATTCATAATGATTTTGAGTAGATCGAGATCCATGAAATAGTGTTTAACTATGTTGCCTTGGCCACAACACATTAATTAATTAATTGTCAATGACCAAAACAACTGCATTCTTAGTCTATCCAATCATGACTGTTGTTAATATGTTCACACGCCAGCGTGATTTTGGGACTAGGTTGATGATCTTGCATGATCACTAACAAAACGATCAATTTATCAATGTGTTTTTATGAGTTTTGCGATCCATTCACATCTCCTAGACCGTGAACAATGTAGACCAAGTTTATTACATTAATTACCTTAGCTAAGTCATTGGTTTACAACCCGTTCTTTTATTTTTATCACCTACAGGACAACTGCGTTGGCATAGAACTAGCAACCTGGCACTAAAATACGCAGACATGTAATGAGAAGCCTGTAACACTGAGCCAATGTTGCACTGTGACCATGGGAAGAGTGCGACACTGCCTTAACTTAGGGAGAATCAATCTTTCACTTCCCAACACTACTTAGAACTTCATTAAGATCTTTCCATGGACCTGTATAACACCTTTTTGCCACCTGAGTAAACCTATGTCAAGCATCAAAGCATCATCACAACCTCCAAAATCCCGTTGACATCAATACCATCACAACTGGCTCACTGCCAACACTTTATAGTGCCTATTATGCGATCTAACCAATTGTCATTAACCAAAGTGAGACTAGTGATTATTAGGTCTTAACAGGTTATTAAAAATTTGTGGTAGGTATTTTTTTGCGACACTATGCAATTGTGTTTATTTCAAACATTTTCAAGTTCAAAAAACCTAAAGCAAGCCCCATGCACCAAAATGCAACCTCTTTCTACAAAAACTACATCTACTTGTTCTCTAGCTCGTTTTTGTTACTGCATGTTGCTTAACATGTCTATACTCAAGGACCATTACAAGTGCCACCCAACAGAAATGGGTGGTATTCCTCCCCTAACGATCTCCCAATACCTCCTCAAAGCTACTACAACATTCTCCTTGACATGGACTTTCATGGCATCAACATAATTCGCAAACACAACACATGAAGCTCTCTTGTGAGAGATATCAAACCCATGCTTGTTTTGATAACAACAATTAAAACTATAAACATTAACAACTAGGGATTCAAGGAAAACAAAGTGCCTAAAATAACTATGGTAAATGCATAAGAGAACCAATAACACAATGAAAAAAATCCATGATTATTGTTGAAAATAGAATAATCTTCAATTTCAGTTGCAATCAACCTTAACTAGGGATTAAAGGAAAACAAAGTGCCTAAAATAACTACACTAAATGCACAAGAGAATTAATAATGCAAGGAAAAATCCTTGATTATTGTTGAAAATAGAATAATCTTCAATTACAACCACAATAAACTTTTTTATCATTGGAGAAAGCACCTTACCTATGAAATAGATATTTATACACCCATCCCATTAGAGAAAGTACCCAACGTGTGAATTAAGTATTTATACACCTACTTTGATTTGTATTTATCAAACAAATGTGATTCGTTCATTCTTGATAAAGTGATTTACTTAAGGGGACCTATCAAGTATTGTACTATCTCATGCTTGAGTTTATTTCTTTCCCTAGTGCACTCAATTCTTGGATATTTTTTCTTTCTTTCAACAATTGCACTCCTCCTATGTGATGTCTCTTCGATTGTCATGCTACCCCATGTTGTTTTATTTTCTCTTTAATGTAAAATTAGGGTTTGTGTTGGTTTCATTCGATTCCCCCAGCATCTCTTGTGAATCTCAACATGGTTCCAAAGCATGTGTGAATCTCACCTACTCAATTCGATAACTAATCTAAAAGAATTTTGGTGTGTGGTATTGCTTAAGGCTTCTCTATGACTATAGAACTAGGCTTTTTTGGATGATCTCTTTTTCTAGGTTTCCTTAGGGTTGGAACCCTCCTTTGAGGACAACAATTGTATTCTCTCACTCTTGAGTTTATTTCTAACACACTCATTCTTGGATACTCCTTTCTCTTTACTATTTCACTCCTCTTATGCAATGTCTATTTGAGTGTCATGCAACCCCAAGTGTTGGTTTATCTTCTCTTTAATGTAGAATTAGTGTTTATGTTGGTTTCATTTGATTCCCTCAACATCTCCTGTGAATGTCAATGTGATTCTATAGCATGTGTGAATCTCACCTACTCAATTCAACATCTAATCTTTTTTTTTTTGGTGAGTGGTATTGATTAAGGCTTTTTTGTGACTACAAAACTAGTGTATTTTAGATGATCTCTTTTTCTAGGTTTCCTTAGGGTTTGAAGCCTCCTTTGAGAACTACATTTTTTTCCTATTGTTTCCTAGCATTCACATTTTCTTTTAAGATCAATGCCCCTTTTAAATATATTTTTCTCAAATTTTAACTCTCCTTCAAGACCAATGCACTCTTCCTTCCTTTTTTGTACAACAAGTGATAGTAAATTGTAAATTTTTTCTAGGGAGCAGTCTATTACTTATTTTTTCCTCTCACGTATATCTGTTGGAAATTTGGAGGTTTTTAAATTTTATCTTAGATTTCCATTAAATGATAATTACTTGTGAATTTGATAGCATTATTATTGTTAAAATGTGAATCCATACAGGTTGGTTGAAGTTTTAAATATTTGTGGAAAAACTTGTTTATTGTTTATTAACCAAAGTTTCAGACTATCTATGTGAGTCCATCATCAGGGAAATGTAATCCACATTTTGAGAAGTGAGAGCGTGAATAATTAGAGCAATTAATAGTCTTTTGAGGGAAATATGATTTATGTCGGCTTATTATGATGAAATAATTATATTTTAAGGATTTTAAAAACAGAGATGTTACGACCGCATTTAAGGGGATGGATGCATTTAGCAAAATTCGAAGTGAGGTTTTCATCTCTACAGTGTTTCAAAAAAATGAGATTCGATAGGTATTTTCCTCTTGAAATTCTCAGTTTCTCAAATTGTAGTGCATTATTCATTATGTCCTTTCCATGGTGGGATTGAATAGTGTTAAAAAGTGAATCCAAACAGGTTGGTCGAATTTTTAAATATTTGTGGAAAAACCTGTTTGTCATTTATTAACCAATGTTTCGGACTGTCCAGGTGAGTCCATCATCAGGGTAATGTAATCCACATTTTGAGAATTGAGAGCATGAATAATTAGAGCAATTAATAGTCTTTTGAGGGAAATATGGTTTATGTCAACTTATTATGATGAAATAGTTATATTTTAAGGATTTTAAAAATAGAGATGTTACGACCGCATTCAAGGGGATGGCTGCATTTAGCGAAATTCATAGTGGTGTTTTCATCTATGCAGTGTTTCAGAAAAATGAGATTATATAGGTATTTTTCTCTTGAAATTCTCAGCTTCTCAAATTGTAGCGCATTATTCATTGTGTCCCTTCCATAGTGGGACTTACTAGTGTTAAAAAGTGAATCTATACAGGTTGGTCAAATTTTTAAATATTTGTGGAAAAACCTGTTTATTTTTTATTAACCAAGCATTATTATTATTATGTTTTATTTATTCATCAAGCAATTACCATAAACATGAAGATCATAGAAGGAAATAGAACACAAGATCTAGGTTCCAAGCTAGGGCAAAACCCCTCCAAGGGGAAAACCCAGAAAAAATATCTTCTTATAGAATCAGATCAAATGAGATATCCAAGACCCATACCCACAAAAATTTCCACCTCCAGATACCAAGTCAAATTCTTCTTCCTTTTATCAAATTCACCAACAAGAAACCAACAAAAAGAGATGTACCAACGCAAATATTCTTCTAGACGTCAACCTTTGTCATCTTCTCCATCTTCTCTACAATATTTTAGACCAAAACATCCAAGTGCATGTGTCCAAATGAGCCCCATCTATCCTTTATTTATACATTTCAGTGGGGTGTGAATAGACTTGTCTATTGGGGCAGGCTGACTTGACATGTAGGCCGACTTGGTATCTGGAGGGGATCCTGTCCCAAAATTATACATTTAAAAATGTTATTTTCTTTTTCTTTTACAATAGGTCCAAAATAAGACTTTGACTCTTTGACTAAAAAACCTAGAAGCATGAAGACAATGCTTATCTAGAAAAATAATAATAAATTTTCTTTTTCTTTTCTTTTGTTTTTTACATAAAATACATAATGGTAAAAAAAATATGAAGACCATAACTAGTTACATTCTCCAGTACTCCCTCTTAACTAGGGAGGTATTCATAATTATACACCTGGTACAAGGATATTTTCAAATTGAAATATTATCATAAGAAGAGTCGGATTGATAAGCCATTTGTAAGCATCAACATTATAACTAGTATTCTCTTTGAGGCCTAACTAGACAAACTCAACTTCATTCGAAGGCATTATGGTGGGAGGCTTTATGTGAAATACTACACTACCTCTAAGGCACATACACCATCCAAATGTTCATGGGTATGTCCTTTTAGGGCTATTCTTATCTTGGATTTTTAACCTTCAGTTATCTTCGACCACTCTTATCTTGGATACTTGTCCTATCCTTAAAGAGTGTTGATACCTTTCCTTTCTTGGATTGTCTATCCTCAAGGAAACCACATATGCTTTATCCAATCCTCCACCATTCTATTTCCATAGCCTTCACTTAGATTTACAACTATTAGTGTTGGTCATGTGCATGACACATGAAGAAGATAATAGCACTCTATCTCAACCAAAGATTATATTCCCATTCCCTATTGATAAGGGAATAGATCCTTGCTCCTATTTAAGGAGATTCCTTTACTCCCTCTCAAATATAGAGGATATTCCTGACTTCTTTTTCAATTTGAGAAGTCATAACCACAATCTTCTTTGGTTCATTATCATAAGAGTATCATCTACTAATTCTTCATGGAGATAAATGCATGGTTCCTTCTTTCCTTGGTATCTCTTCCTTCAATATAGTGACAAGGTTTGGGTCATCAACCTTGCATATAAATTTCCTTTCTTTATCATCAACGAAGGAATTATATTGAGCCTTTTCAAACCTCAAGCCAATCATAGCTCCCTCTGAAAGTGATCTTCATTGTACGAACTTGAACTTTAGGTTATCTCTTCACACTGCTACCTTTCAATCCCAAGGTGATGATGAAAACATCTTGACTACATGATTCCAAAACCATATATTCAATCCATACTATTCAACTTGCCTCAATTGTCATTGTGTATTTTTGCAATATCCTTCTAGGTAGCAAAACAATATGTTAACCATATAACCAATAACAAAAGTATCAAATTTACCTTATCATGATGGCCTTCTCATCAAAGCACCAATTTGCTTTACTTTTTCGAGATCAACATCCTTTCGCATGATCCAATTCCCCATGTATCTTTCTTCATGCATTTATTTTAATTAGAGTGCCCATGGATGGAACTTGATTACTAAGTTACAATATCTTCCTTGGAGTTGTTATTGTTAATACCCCTTCTTTCTTCTGGAGACTATTATTGCTGTTGATCAATATCATCAAGCTCTCCTTCCAGAATCTTCACGTGTTTTAGCAATATACCTTACTAGATATTCGTGCCATATCTTATGCAATCTTTGCTTCCATACAACCATCTAGCTATCAATCTTAAATGAGCATACTTATTATACCCGTCGAAGATAGAGTTCTTTCTCAGGTGTGGAAGTATTGCAACTTGGCCATCTGCATTTCTTCATCCTTCAAAAGTATTGTTTCCATGCTAGATGGAATGTATACCAATAATGTCATAATGCTTCTTCCAAGAACCTCCTAAATAATGGCTCTTATAAGATCATAATGTTCCATCTTTGCAAAATGACTACCTCTAAAATTATGTTAGAAAATGTTTGGATGAACAATAATATGAAATATGGTTCCAATCTTCTTAATTTTGAGAGCTAGATGATTTTTTCCAAAGAAACTTGATAACGTAGGCTCTGATTTTACTATAATAATGCCATGCTTTATCTTCATATCATCAATGTTTTCTTATGATCTCATCATGTCCATCAGGGTCCTTGCAATTCCCCCATTCCATCATGCTCATCATTTACAATAACTACTTTGTGTTTCCATCCTTCTCATCTTGCTTCCTTTATTATGTACCTACAATGTTCACCAACAAGTACAACCAAGCATAATATACAAATAAAAGAGCATGGTATCAATTTTGTCAATCTAGGATTTCTATGGTATCTCAAAGGGTGAACCTCTATGGTTTTAGTTACAAACCCTTGTTAGGGTTTTACTTTTAGTGGAAACATTAGCCTTAAGGTTTCTACTTCAAGTCCCAAGATTTATTTCAACCCTTGCTAGGGTTTTACCATATACTCTAGATTATCTTTTTCAAAAATTGAATCTACAAAACCCTACATGTTAAGAGCTAGGGTTTACTTAGAGGGAACAACCAATTAGGGTTTTTACTCCTAGGGTTAATTCAATCAACTAGGGTTTAGTAACCCTAATTATAAATGGCCTTCAAGACTACATATCTACAAACCCTATCAACATTATCAAAACCTATCATAAATGAATTGAGAAACCCTAACTGCAAAACCCTAAATACGTTACAAACCCTTTATAATGCTCATAGAAACATAACAAGAAAGAACTATGTACATACCTTTGCACCTTCTTCTTTGAAATGATCCACTCTTTCTTTAGGTGTCTTTTCTAGCTACGTCCATCAATTCAAGACTGCTTCAAATACTATCTTTCTTACAAGTCAGCTACATGATGACCACTTCTTATAATCAATACCTGTTCTTTATAAGCCATCATGGTGAACAATAGATCTCTACCACACCAAGGATCAATGATCATAGTTCCGCTCTTCATTGAGACTTGTGAAATTATAGTCATTTTCCATACAATGTTGTCATATAGAGTGAATTTCACAAAGTCCTCGTTTTACCAAAGGTGGCAAAAGTGACAATGATGATGTTGTCTAAATCAAGCCTCATAGTTTGACTAACTGCAATTGATGGATGAATTCTTCAAAGAAGAGTTTTAAAAATTATCCACCAGAAAGACAATCTTCAGAACATATCAAATCATTACAGTTTTGAGCCACCGATCCTGATTCATTGTATATGTCAACAAATTCTTACAATCATGGGTGCAAGCCATGAATGACGCCATAATTTAAGTCACTGTAATATTGCATGTCATGAGAATCATAACATCACCATTGTGCTAACTTCAATAGGGAACCAATATAGTCTTTGTGTGAGCGACAAATTACATTTTTGCGAGCCTCATAACTACATACGTATTACAGGAGAGAGCGAACCATAATTATATGTATCATTAATTAGAGTACAAGCCATAACGATGAGCAATGCTTAAAGAAATATAAGGGCCACTATAATAGGCATATGCGATTTATGTGATCTAGTATATATAGAGCCCATAAAGTCTTAGCGTATCACAAAAAATTCGATGAGTCACAAAGGTCATAATTATAGAAAAAATGAACCTCATTGATGCGATGTGTTGTCGCTGCAACAAACACCCTTCAAAATTTTGCTTACACTTGAATTTTGGAGCCTTGTGAGGATATTTCAATTTGTCATTCCATGGTCACTTCATGGCTATCTAAATTTTTTGCAAAGTATAATTATTCTTCTAAGTGTCAAAGTCACTTGCAAACACATGTTCTGTCTTCGATGAATTCAAAAAGAAACTTCTTTCGATGCAGGCTTAGATAGCATTGTGAAACTCTTGAAGGTAAGCCTTGTGCAATCACTAGGGACAGTGACTACATAATATAGAAGCAAAATGCATTGTGCAATACATATCGATAATTAGTGCGCACCCTCGATTGACTATCTTCCTCACTTCAATTGCAATTGTACTTCTATTTCGGTGAGTTTTCTCAATTGTCCCTATGACACACATTTGTTTTCGCAAGTGTCGCTTTCACGTTCACATTGTCATTCTTTCTTGAATTCACTTTAATAAGTGTCGTTATTAGGTTATCTTCGCTCTGGCATGTGTCACTTTCACTTTATTTAAGCGTTTTCAAGTGTTGTTTGCACTTTTATCTTACTTTCCAAAGTGTCGTCTTTTGGCATGGGAAGTGTCGCACATCACAAAAAATAGAGTTATGGTTTATTTCAATGAGAAACCTTGGTGTCAATGGGTCCTATTTATCATACAAACATGTATTAGACCCATTCCCAAAGTTTCATGCATTGTCAGACTAGTGTCATCACTATCGCCTCAAAGTGTACCCTAAGTGTCGCACTTGGAGGAGAGTATTGTTTTGTCGTCACATTAAGGGGACCATGTTGTTTATGAGTGTTGAGTGTTCAATGTGTGTTGTCGATTGTTATGAGTGTGTGATCACGTTCAAGTATTACCTTGGTTTCATATCTGCTTCATTGATCCCATACTTAGCCAAATCCTGGAAGATCTTCTGCCTAACCAACTTGAGCTCACTCTGCCCTCCTTGAATTAAGAATTGCATAGTGGCAAGCCTTAAACATGCACCCTTACCTCTTAGAACTATACGATGCATAGTTTCTACCTCCAAAGACTAAACATTATGTAGTCACAATGCTCAATCCTAGCCTATTGGCCTCCACAGCTGCGTAATCAAACCTCCCTATCAGTCTCCTTCTACACATTACACAATCCTAGTCTACAATCTGCCTCCCTAACTCCTTGCACTGTGCAATTGTGCAATCTACTAACCTCCCTCTCTCCTGAATTGTGTAGTCACAGTGAGCAAGCCTGCATCATTGTGACCCTCAATTGTGCAATCATCCTTGCCAGGTCTCCAATGCTTCACATTGCGCAGTCACTTCTGGCCTCATTAGAGGAAATTTCAGCTTAAAGGTGCCCGTGAAATTTTCACGTAATTTCCATGTCATAATATGTAAATCAATCAAAATCCTTTAAATTTAAAAAGAGGCACATGTTCTAAATAATTTTTAATTGTTTAATTTGGGTATCCATGAAATATTTTATTATTAATTTGGGTATTGGTGAAATATTTTATTATTAATTTGGGTATTCATGAAATAT
>APFE030318607.1:125241-143110 GCA_000404065.3 Pinus taeda | reverse complement strand
ATGAATATAGATCTTTGTTTCTTCGATAGTAGTATGTTGTTGTGATTCCACAGGTTCTCTTTGAAGCTGGGTAGACGAAGAAGAAGCGGTGAAGCTCTATCAAGAAGGAGAGGAAATCAAGCGCAAGACGAACGTTGGTCTTCTTGGTTCTCCTCTTGTCTATTTTCATAAAAGAAAACGAAAGTAGAATTTACTTGTTTGTTTCTAAGATAGCCACCGATCTTAGTGGGAACAACAACATCCAAGTGGACACTATTCCCGGTAACAGGATGGAGAATTTCAAATAAATAAAGAGTCACAGATTCCACTTAGTCTGAATTCAAAGGACTATGAAAGCAGTAGTGATGATGAGCTTGATGACAAATTTCAAAATAATGGAGTCTCAGGGTGTCCACTTAGTCCTAATTCTATGGACTATGAAAGCAACAATGATGAAGAGCATGATGGTGAAGTTCAAAAGAATGGTGTGTCACGGTGTCCACTTAGTCCTAATTCTAAGGACTATGAGAGCAACAATGTTGAAGAGCATGATGATGAATTTCAAAAGAATGGATTGTCACGATGTCCACTTAGTCCTAATTCTAAGGACTATGAGAGCAGTAGTGATGAAGAGCGTGATAACAAATTTGAAAAGAATGGAGTGTCAAAGTGTCCACTTAGTCCTAATTCTAAGGACTATGAGAGAATCAATGATGAAGTGCATGATGATGAATTTCAAAAGTATGGAGTGTCACGGTTTCTAGTTAGTCCTAATTCTAAGGACTTTGAGAGCAGCTTTGATGAAGATTGGGATGATGAATTTCAAAAGTATGGAGTGCCACGGTGTCTAGTTAGTCATAATTCTAAGGACTATGATAGCAGTAGTGATGAAGAGCAGGATGATGAATTTCAAAAGAATGGAGTATCACGGTGTCCACTTAGTCCTAATTCTAAGGACTATGAGAGCAACAGTGATGAAGAGAGTGATGATGAATTTCAAAAGAATGGAGTGCCACAATGTCCTCTTAGTCCTAGTTCTAAGGACTATGAGAGTAGCAGTGATGAAGGATAGGATGATTCACTTAGTCCTAATTCTAATGAGTATAAAGGTAGCAGTGATGAAGCACAGGATGATACACAGTCCTAATTCTATGGACTATGAGAGCAACACTGAAAATGCACATGAGGAAGAATATCCAATAAACATTGAGTCAAATTTTCCGTTGAGTCCGAATTCTATGGACTATGATAGTAGGACTGAAGAAGGGGAAGATGAAGAATATCCTCCAAGCCAGTATTTGAAAAGCACAGTTGATCATAGCGTGGATAACATTCCTCTTAATTATGATGAAAATCCTTATACAAATGATGATCCAATGATGGAGATGTTGCCAAGAAATATTGTATCGAGGAGTTGGAGCAGACCTTTTCGTATCAATGCGAGATGTTCTAGTTATACAAGGGGTAGAGCAGAATATCTGACGAGAAGAAGTTCTATCAGCACACTCATTTCAAGTGAATGTTGCCAAAAAGATTGCTTGAAACATATGGATTTCAAATTTGCATTAGAGAGTAAGAAGAGATATTTGTCAATGAATAAAAGCATGCAAAATTCATATTTAGTTGGGTGCATGAAATCTACATTGTCAGGTTATGATTATCATATTAAGACTTTATTTATCTGTAGAAAAGCTTTCAAAATGTTTCATTCGATTGGGAATTTTCATCTCTCGAGAATTCAAGAAAATTTGGAAAAGGATCCCACATTTTATTCTGAAGTATGTCATAAAAGATAGTTTAGGCCATTATCAAATACTGCAATGTCATGGATGAAAGATTACTTTTCAAAGCATGGAGAGTGTATGCCAAATAGAGAGACAATACATATTCCAGATATTTTTTCAAGACACGAAATCTACAACTTATACAAATAATATGCAGAAGGTGCTGAGGGACATAGCTGGTTTATTACATATCAATATTTTGTGAAGGTATGGAAGAAAGAATTCAACAATGTCCATATTCCTATGAAGATAACAACGGGGATTTGCAATACATGTGCTTCTCTTAAATAAAAAAGGGACAAATGTGAAGGGTCAGAAAGAGGTAGGCATTCATAACTTTAACTTTTAAAATTGTATATTCATCAAGTATGAACACATATTTCTTAATGGCTTTCTTTTATGTTGTGTAGATATAATTGTCAAAGAACTTCAGGAGCATCGCGAACAACAAACAAATGAAAGGAAAAAGTTGTACAAGCATCGAAAGAAGTGTTATGTTAATCTGAATAAATATTTGGGTTTGATAATTGATGGTATGGACCAGAAGAAAACACTTTTACCACATTTTGTTTGCACACCCAAAAATTTACAGGAAGAAATTTTTATTTAGTATCACTTGGTCGGTTGTATGGTCTTCAATGGGAAAATGTTGCCAAAGGTGTACTTCACAACTCCAAATATTCATAATGATGCAAATATGACCATAACCATAATTCATGATGTGCTTTCTCATTGGTCTGGTAATCTTCCTGAAGTTTTGTATCTATAATGGACAACACTTGTCGTGAAAACAAAAATCAGGTTGTTTTTGGATATCTAAACATGCTTGTTGAATTGAGAATTTTTCAGAAGGTAAAGGTTGGTTCCCTTCTTGTTGGGCACACTCATGACCATATTGATCAGATGTTCAGTTATTTTTCAGTCACATTGAGGAGGAAGGAACCTGGGAGCTTGCCATCATTAATTGAATGTATTAAGAAATCATACATGCTAAAGCCTACTTTTGATGTCTTGGAAGAAAATATTGACATGCGAAGGTTTGTTATGGGATCATATGGTGAGGGGAAATGCATTGAACAACTTAATGACATTAGCTTCCAACATCAATTTCGTATCAAAAAAATTGATGGGAAAACACTGATATGGGGCAAGAAGTATTCAACTACTGCAGAATGGGCACCGTCATCAGGTTTGCAATTTCTGAAGTTCATTCCAGATCATCCAATATTTGCATCAAAAAAATTGTTATTACAATCAGTTGGTGAAGTTCATAATGCACGCAAACAAAATAAAGATATGAATTATTTTGATTTCCTAGAAGAGATTAAAAAATGTATTAGATATACATATGAGTACTTTGACATTGCTGATTCAGTTTGGTGGGAGCCATTTTTCAATAATAAAAGTGATATCATTTCAACAAGAACAAATGAAGATATACCTTTGAAAAATCCATTTATTTGGCCACAAAATGTGTCAAATGCACATGAGGAAATAAACATTGTTGAACAGCAAAAATCTCAAGTCATTATTAATTCTTCACAGGAAGAGGAAAGAGAAATGTATATTGGTTCCAGAAGATCTCGTTCACAATCTGAAGCCATGGAAGATCTTTATAGGGGTTCAGTACAGGATATTAAGGAGGGTTGCATGATCGCAGTGCTAGTAGATGGAGATCCCAATGGATATCCATTATGGGTTGCTAAAGTTATAAAGGTCCTTACAGAAAATGAGGATGTTACAAGTGTTGAAGTACATTGGTATGCCACAAATACACACCCATTCAATGGTGTGTATAAGCCAGAGATGGTAGTTGACAAAAAAAATGGCGGAAAGAGAAAAAGAAAGGGTACAAATATAAATCGTCATCGCACAGACATATTAAAATTGGAGGATGTTGACATGCTTGTTTATGACTTCAATTTACCAAAGAGAGGAACTCTTCACTTCAAGACGATAAAGATTCTAAAAAGGTTGTTACTAGAAGGAACAATGTTGAGATGGGAGTCTGCTGAAACCAGTCGTAGATCTAGAAGAATTTTGAAACCTGAAATGATGGGCATGCATGTGGACTCAGATGGGGTACTAGTTGATGAAAGAGAAGAATATGGAACATCTTTGTCAGCATCTAGTCACTCATCTGAAGATGTGAATTCTGATGGTGTGCAAGAAAATATGAGTGATTTTGAATAATTGTTTAAGACAGTTTATCTAACTGATGTATGCATTGTATCCTGAAATAAATTTTTTTATTTCCATATGGTGATAAATGAGAAGTTACGAGTCATTTTTATGTTGTTGGATCATTTTACTAGCATTTTTTTAAAATTTTGAAGATTGATCCTAAAAACAAATCATCGTTCCAGTATAATGACTTTTTCATTTTCAAGCTATATTTTGCACAAAAATTTTGTTTTCACTACCATTTTTAAAACATGTTCAAAATTGTCCCTAAAACAAAAAACCATCATTCTAGTAAACACACTTTTCATTTTGAAGACTGTTTTTGATGTTTTCTTGGTGTTTTTTTGGCCAGAGTTCCCATTTTGAGTTTATAGTTCATGTTTCAAAGTTTACATTGTTATTAACAACTCTATAGTCAAGTTTGCAACACAAATACTAGTAGGGAAGGTGACGCGGAAGTGCCGTGTGGATGAGGTGCCTGCGCTTATGATTGCATGGGCGACCCAATGCACTGAAGGAGTCCAATTCAACTAGGCAAATTATCTATGCAGCGAGTTCCTTGTGAACTGTCGCAAGGCACAGAAGCAGGGCAAGACATTTCACTATGCATGGCTCCTACTGTTGATCATATTGGTGGCATGGGAGCTACCTAAAGATAGCCAATTCCCTTCAGTCATACCAGACCTTCTAGAGGTAGTGATGTACGCTTCGCTATGGGCGACTAAGGATGTGAAACAAATAAAACAAAGAAAGATTTTTTGGATCTTGATAGAGATGAGTATCCGAATGGGGATGAATTGCAAGCTACAGTTGTTACCCACGGTATACACCAGTTTATAGAGCTTTGTGGAGTTCAAAGTGGAATTCGACCATGTCTTTATCAGGGTGTGAAAGGACCCTATGAAGACATGGAATAACCTACCATATCTGGTGACTGATGATGTAATTTTCTCAGTCCTCGAGTCTTGGCTGCTGAAGTGGAGCGCTTCAACTAACTCCGTGGTGGAAATAGACAAGTTCGCCGTGCAGCGTAAGAAGGAGGAAACAAAGCTTTGAATGGTGTAGTTGGCAGAGAAGCACAAAAAAGAGTAAGCATAGTCTAAGACCCAGGCAGCACGCGATGCCGCAAAATTAGAGGAACAACAGAAAATAGGAGGAGAAGAACATGAAGGAAAGAAGTCACCATCACCTGGAACTGAGGCAGAAATAGGGACAGAACAAGGTGGTGCAGACTTGTAGACGATGTCCACCCAACTCAAGCATCTGCGTTTGTGAGAGCAGGTAGTGCCATGAAAGAAAACAAAGGCATCAAAGACATCCTTCAACCCAATCACCCTCACTGAGGGGGATTTGCATGATATCGGAGAAATAGTGAGGGATGTCACCGTGGAAGCCCTCCAACAGTTCAAAGAGAAATAGCAATTGGTATTGGGGGCTCTCTGGATAGAATTGCAGGAGTTGTAGTTTCACACCCCACAGGTTGGCACAGTGTCCACCAGCCTCACAATCGGCACTTTAGCTACCGAGGAGATGTTACACACAAGGGTGACCAACACAATAGTGCTACCAGACGGGGCACTTACTACAGAGAATGAGGCCGACAGGCCCATGGTTAGTAGCTTGAAAGGGGTAGGATTGAATATGGCCACACTCCGTTAAGAGACGCTCTACCTCTTGCAGGATGGAGTCACTGTGGAACTCAGGGCTTGGGAGTGTCATGCTCTGCAGGTGATGAGTGAGCAATGCATCAAGATCGAGCAGTGGGGCCTGTAGCACAACAAGGAAGTGGAGAAGAAGAAGAAAATAATGCAGGTAGTGGAGGAAGCCTTCCGAATGGTCTAGGAGTTGAACATTCAGGCAGAAAAATTGGTAGAGGTGCACGTCTGCAAGTTGGCCACAGGGGTGCATGATGCTCGAGTAGAGATGGCCTGGGTTCAGTTGGAGTTGAACCTACAAATCACAGAATTGCAGTTGAGGGCTCAACCTTCGACTTCACCAAAAGTCAATGAATAATATACCAGCACTATTACAACAACAATATCAGTGGTCAATAGTGCAATAGCAGACTGCATGCTGATTTTGGAAGATTCATTCGAGGTCCTAACCACCCTGCAGGAGCAATCAAATGTAGAGCGCCTGGAGACAGAGGCATAGGAGCTCCAACAAAAGTATGATGAGGTCAAAGGGACTGTGTAGACAGTCACCCTCATATAGAGGCTCACACAAATCTAGGAGGCTAAGGTGCTAAAGGAATAGGTGGATGCTGCTCGGCATAAAGAAGCAGTCTTAAACGCATGCCTACAACCATGGATAGACGAGGCTTATATGATCACAGCCTCCATTGAAGGAAAGCTTGCGTAGCTCCAGGAAACATAGTAGAAGATTCAGGGCAGCAGTTCAGTAGCAGTCACCGAGCAACGAGTGGAAGAAGTCCAACAGGCGGCCGCTTAGTGCGCTACCAAGGTTGTGGTGATCCAAATGGAGTTGGGAGGTCTCCGCGCTAAGATCTTCACACTTGCAAAATGACACGAGGGCGAGTCACGATGTTTGTGTTGGGGGCCTATTGGGCATGGGATCCCCCAAGGGTAATTTTGGGGCTTAAAGCCCATATTTTGGTCAAATTTTGTAAATCCAAGTGTAAAGACACCACATTTTGTGGTCACAGAGTGCATAGGTGTTAAAGAGTCATAGGGTTGCCTGCCCTTATTTTTGGAAATGTAATGTCAGTTATAAAATATCTACCCATGGTCTGCGAACCATGGGATTGTATAAATAGAGCTAAGCCCTAAGTAGTTAGAGGTAGGAAGAGGGGATCAACATGTATGAGAGATAGCTCAGAAGTAGAAGTATAAGATTGGGTTGTAGCATAGGTAGAGACTCTGTAGCTAAGTGCGTAGAGGCCTAGAAGTCTGCAGCTAAGTGTGTAGGGCAGGTCGAGTCTGTAATTGTTCGGAATTATCGATAAAGAGAAGGATTCTATAATTTTTGCATATTTATTTCCTATTTATGCATCTGATATATTGGGTATGAATTTCAATATAATGATTATATGATGTGCGGATGTATGTAAATGTGTTGGTTAAGAAAACGCAAGTAAGAACATCTATTTACGCAAAGCTAACTAAGATTGGTTAATAATATAAGTAAAGACACTTAGCCCATTTCAGCAGATATTACAGTTTGCTGCCCTATCAGTGTGAAAGTATATTAGACCTAGGTTAGGGCTGTGCGAAAGCAAATTGTATCCTTTCGCGAAGGTACTGAAGGGTGGAACAGAGGGCTAAGCAACATGCGTGTAGGAAGGTATAGCTGGGATAAACTGACATCACAACCATCTCAACGGTGTGGAAACTTGCTTCTAGCATCCCCCCATACTACTTCGAGTGAGACTTCAGTCTGCGCCCCGCGGGTTGATGCCGAAAAGGCCAGTAGTGTAGCGATTTGTTTGGTTAACTAATGCTGAACCTGGGTTAGGGCCCCTCAAGCCAACAATAATTCTAGGTGTAAGATCTGTAATTAAGAGTGGATTTGCTATACCCCCAAGGTGGCATCCTGAATAGGTGATGCATGTAACCTCATCACGGTTTCCAAGGCTTCCACCTAGGTTCCTATCTTCTGTTGTGACAAAGCAATTCTTAGGTGGAGCAGAAGCGAAGCTATAAACCATTCGCGATGTTGACTATCTGTGGGCTCAATGTTAGCTTCTCGAATTTGACACTTTAACCTTTGATCGAATTCCCAAGGAATCTCATTGACCCTCATCATGATTTCTTTGAATCCGATTATTGATTGTGATTCAGACTTAGGCTTACTAAAATCCTTGTTTAAAGCCTCCTTAGTCTCTACTAGCAATGCAAGAGGATTATCAGAACAATACTTAATGTACCAAGTTAGCACGTGGTCCTGCAGAGCAGTAATTAATTATGCCTTCTTTATATTGTCATCAATAATATGTTGCACTTTCCACACAACATTAACAACAAACCAAAATTGCTCTACATCTTCACTCCCTATGCCCTTCAAAATTGGTAGCTTAATTGTGTTCACCATGTTGAATGGTGGTGGTGGAGGTGGAGGTGGAGGTGGAGTGGATGGATGATTTACTCGAGGAATCCCCTAAGTGATTAGTTGAACTGTGCTTTGTGGCTTATTTCGTTTCACCCTTTCGTTGTCACTTGGAGGAGGTCCAATCAATGGGCTATACTCTGGTCATGATTCTTAGTGATTTCTAAAGAATCGCCCACTTCATGTAGACCTGAACATCAAGGTCATGGCATCACCCGTTTTTCACACAACATCATTTTAATGCAGTTATTCAATGATATCAAATACTTACCTCGCGGTCCTTTGAAAAATCTTCGCTCCGCTTCATTATAGCTGATTGAGGTATCAATTGAAAATTTTGTAACAAATCCTCCTATAATTCGATCGAACCAGTGATCGACAACCCATGCAATCTTGTTTTTAGAAGCTTCCATCTATCACTCTAACTCTGGAGTCCACACTATAGGATTATCAAGCTTCCACCTTCCTTGAATGTCTGTTAATTTAGCTAACCACTCATATAGTTCAATGGGAAAAGTGTAGAAGAAGATCTCGTGTATCTCTGTATATAGATACCTGTTTAACCACTCTTCCTTTGACAAGCACAAATTGCTATTTTCTTGCATCGCAAACTTGTGAATCTTCCGATCCAAACACTTTTCAATTTCTTTCTTGGTTAGATTCCAATGATGCAACATCACACATCTATTTCAAGTAGATCCCGGTCCTGGCAATGGAACCATTTGTTGGCTTAGGGGGTCCTGACATAGGTTTAGAGTTAGTTGTGCCAACCAACAAATCCCTACACTACTAGCCCTTTCGGCAAAAACCTTCATAGCGTAGGCTGCAGTCTCACTTGAAGCAATATGGGGGAATGCAAGAACTAAGTTTCTACATCCAGAGACTAGTGTGATGTCTTCCAATGCCTCAGATCTGCCTTCACGCAGATCGGTACACTCTTAGGGCATGTTACTGCAACTATGTAAAAAAGGTCTCCAGACCTTTGCGAAGGTCTAGGATCAGTCTTTGTAGACCTTTAACAGTCGATTTATCCACTTACGCACATAAAAGAATGCCCTAAATTAGTGTTCACGTAGATCTACTTAAGTTATTAGTAAACATCAGAGAATGCATCAAAGTCTTCGTGAAAATATGTAAGCATGCATTACATACATCATTAACACTTATTCAAGAGGGACATTCAATCAATATTTCATAAAACACATCATTCATAGACAAAATATAGCACTAACATAAATAAACAGAAATACACAAGAATTCTTTGGTAACTATCTTTATTGATTTTTAATTCAAGGTTACAGACTCAAAACTACCCTACGCACAGAGCTGCAGGGGTCCGCACACTCAACTGAAGACTCTACCTAGGCCTCTGTGCACTCAACTGTATATCCTTTCTTATATCTTACCCACTTCTCCTCGCTATCACTTTTCACCCTTTCTACTCTTAATTTTCTTAAACTCTCTAAGACAAACCTATTTATAAACATTTTCATACAATGCCATGGTCTGCAAACCATGGGTGGATCTCAAAATTGACTCATACTTTACATAAAACAAGGGGAAAAACCATTTTGACTCATATTCATCTACACGCTCCACATCCACAAATGATAGAGACTTTACATTAATTACAAAACTGTTTCAAAATTGGGTTATCTTAACCCCAACACTGACCCAGGGGACCCCATCCCAACATGCTTATGTACTTAACAATGCAGTAAAAACATTGTGGACTCAACCTGATACACATGTGGAAATGGGAAGATAGATTTTGAAGATCCTGGAGTTTGATATGCATATCAAACCAACATGTTTGGTTAAGGGACAAGGTCTAGCTAAGCTGTTGGCAAAATAAAATTGTAAAATTTTGGGCATCAATTCAATCATGCAGGTTTCAGATCCTTCATAGGAGAAGAATCCACAGGAGCCTTCTTCTGTTTCAGAGGAGAAGAATACACAAGGACCTTATTCTAGCTCAGTACCTATAGCACTTCCTCTGCATATTGATGAAAATTTTTTATTATCAGATTGGTATAAATACATTGTACATTTTCTGCGATATTTGAATATCCTCTTGAATTCTCAAGGAACCAATGTAGATCTCTAAAACTGAAAGAAATGAAATACTTTATAGTAAATGCAAATATATACTCGAAGGACCCATTAAACATTATTTTATTATGTTTGATTGAAAGTGAAATAGAAGGGGTGATTGAACAATTTCATGAAGGAGTGTGTGGAGACCACTATGCTTGGAAAGCAACAACACACAAAATACTCAGAGCAAGTTTCTATTGGCCAAATTTGTTTGCACAAGTTGGTTAAAAGGTATGAAGTTGTATTCCTTGTCAAATTTTTGTAGGAAAACAAAGATTAGCTTCCCTCCCTCTCATTCCAGTTTTAGTTGAAGCTCCCTTTTTACAATGGGGATTAGAGTTTATTAGTTAAATAGTCCCTTCTTCTAGTAATGAACATGGGTGGATACTTACAATAAATGATTACTTCACAAAGTGGGTAGAGGCTCTTCCTGTGAGGAATGCAACTAATTCTATGGTCATGAAGTTTATTGAGGAAAACATTTTGTCTAGATTTGGCTATCCAAGACAAATAGTTATAGATAATGCTAAAGATTTTAAATCCATTAAAATGTTTGAGTTTTGTCAAAAATATAAAATTTCATTACATCACTCTACGCCTTATTATACATAAGGGAATGGGCTAGAAGAATCATAAAAAAAAAATCTGATTAAAGTCATCAAGAAAGTGTTAATAGATCATAAAAGAAGTTGGGACAGTCATTTGAAATATGCAGTGTAGGCAAATAGAGTTTCAGCCAATAGGTCTATTGGTAAATCTCCTTTGCAACTTGTTTAGAGAACACAAGCTATTTTTCCTACTCAATTAGCATTTCTGGTCATGAAGCTTTTGCAAGATTCATATGAGGAGATTGATGATTTCTCAAAAAGGATAAATCAAATCATTGAACTAAATCAAGACAGAGAAGAAGTACAACACAAACTCCTACAATATCATGACAAGATGAAAATTTTGTTTGACAGAAAAGCTAGAGAAAGGGATTTCAGACAAAGGGACTTGTTTCTAAGATGGGATGCAAGAAGAGAAGAAAAAGGAAATCATGGAAAGTTTGAAAATATCTGGTTCGGACCTTTCAGTATTGCAAAATTCAAAATAATACCTTCATTCTTCGAAATTTGGAGGGAGAATATTTCCCATTTCCTGTCAATGGGCAATATTTAAAGCACTATATCTAGTATTGAGTAATTTTCTCTCATAATCATTGTATATATCTAGTTTCATTTATATTTCCAAGAGAAAGTGTGGTTTTTCTACAGTAATAACTCCATAGCCCAAGGAGAAGGCACATGGATCTGCACATTCTCTGCATCCCATAGGGAGAAGCAATCCCTAGATGGGATCGAGGTTGTAACTTCTTTTTACCTATGCAATTTATCTTTCAATTTGTGTAGTTTTAAAAACAGAATAAGTTAATTTTGTAATGCACTTTGTAATAAAGATAAGCATATGTTAAAATGTCACTTTAAGTTGGATATAGGAATAGATATTTCATTTTTTTCCTTTTTTTAAATATAAATAAAAGTGTCGCCAAAGCATTTATCATCCGAGCAACTTTGGATGTTCCGGATCAACGCTGCTCTGATTAACGGGTAATAAACAATTGTAGGACCCCCGCACTCTCGATAGTTAATGAAGGGGGGGGGATCAAATGGTTTTTAATTTACTTCCTGACATGATGTGTCAATTTTTTAAGGATTGTGAGATCCCCTCTCTTAAACCACTTACTACCAAAACACCCCATGCAAATTGCTTCTACCCTCTGCCATCACTCTTGCTATTTTATCACGCCGCCACCATTTCTGCCAAAATGAACTCCGCTATATTTCCCAGTAATCTAACTATTTGACTATTAACTTATTAAATCCCTCCGAGAAATGTATCGATTATCATTTATTGACATGCAAACAATGACTATTCAAACCCATTTATAAATTCTAATTGACTTCTGTCATGTGCGTTGTTCTTCATTTCACCAATGTTCACTAGAGCACTCAGTGACAACAAATATTTGGATTGCAGCAAGTAATCAGTGCTACTAGTCACCATTTCACCAAGTATTCTCTTCAAAGATTCTATGTTCTTTTTATTTTTCAAAATGACCAGTCAAGGGTATATCTACGGTTTCCGTTGAAAGCCCAATTTTACTTCCCGTGCCTAATTCAGATGAATTCCCTACGATCAATACTCAGTTTAAAATCATAGAGGCCTAATGTGAATTTGACCTATATGACATACATAATTTTTCATTCCAGAAGTTCAAATATGCCAATGATGAATTTAGATTATGGGAATCTCTGTTACCCAAATTCATTTCCCCCTGTTATCGCCTAGATTTGACCTCAGGTTGAAGGGAGGCAATTCCACGGTAACCACAAACCAAGCTTAGCCTTGTAGCTAGCCCTACAAGGCTAGGAGAGGGCTATCTCCTTTAGAATCTCAGTTAGGATGATTAAATCAAGTAAATATTTTAGGCTAGGTATAGTAGCTCAAAAGGTTTTGATTGAATTTGTTGGTGTTTGCCAAATCAGGAGGAGCTTGGCAATTTGGGTCTCAGAAACTAAGTCAAATTTGTAGGGGATTCTATGGGGCAAGGCAGATATGATCGTTAGCACCTTAGGCTTAATGGGGTGAAATGCTAGACTGATGAGGAGCTAAGAAGGACCTGAGCAAGTCAATAATCCTTCCTAAACAGAAGAAAAAACATGAAATACTGGTGTTTTCCCAAGGCAGAGCATTAAAACCTATTGTATTCCACCTATCTGACTTGAAAACAACCAATTAGAAGCAATGATATGAAAGAGGCATACATAAATAACATGAGAACATATTAAAAAAATAAGAAATACATGTTAAAGGCCATACCACAGGGATCCCATAAAAATAGCTACAACTTTATTAGTTTCCTGCCAAAACTGCTACAAAATGGTATGTGTTCAGTACATGAGGATCCAGTTGAATCCAACCTTTGCCAATGACAAAGAAAATAAATTATATAGAATTTCAAAGCACTCATCCTAACCATCAGGGGTTGAAACCATGAGAAAAGGAGTTGTTTCAACCATATCTAAACAAGGACTAGGGATCTAGGCAGTTAAACAACTTGCCTTTGAAAGAGGGGAAACTGATTCATTACCCTCAAAACCACTTTTATCTAATGAATCTACCATCTAATAGTGTTTTACTATTACATGTACAAACCATGGTATTAATTACATCAGCAAATTCACCTCTATGAGAGAGAAAACAAGAAAATAATCGAAATTTAGCAAAATAGTCATCCTGAGTAAACATGCCCTACGCACAGCTCCACTTTGAGTCCACTTTTGGAGGCATTCCCATAATCCAAATTGAGCACATGATAGCTCATTGGAAAGGTATTCAAGTCTAGTTTCTGGAACACCTAAAATTTCGGGATTTGGAGCTCATTTGCCCCCTCAAAAATGGATTCTCCCAAGGCTACTTCTGTGTATCCAAAAACTGGCAGAAAGGTCAAATTTTGAGTGTTTTTGGACCTTCTGGTGAGTTAATTCTGCTCCAAAAATTCTGAAAATTGCTAGGGTGCATGTCCTTGATGCCATAAAATCCAAAAATGTAAGCCATTTGTGCATTAGGTGCCCCTAGAAAAAGCATAGTGCCACCAGAGAAATTTTCTGTGTTTTGAATTTCTAAAATTCCAAAACGACAAAATTTCCTCAAAAACTACCCAAAATTGGTATGAGGCACCACCATCAACTACTTTGATTAGACAAGGAGATTTCAGCCAACATATTTAATCTATCTTCCTTCTTTTTTCCTTCTAAATCCCTCAACCTAGTGCTCAACTTCTGATCCTCATGTTACAAATTTTATTGTGAGTCATGTATTGGTATGCCATGTGTCTAAGCATTTTCGTGTCACTGTTGGCCTTCTCAATGAGCCCTTCAGGATGTATGTTGACTCTTTCAATCCAAGTCTCCCTATTGTTTTCAATTTCTTGCTCGATAGGATTCAAAGTGACATGAGCCTCTTTTTCACTTTGCCTCTTTTTTTTTAGTAGTTCAAGCTCCATGCGGACCTATTTATCATTTAATTGTTTGTTCTCCTATTCCAAGTATGTGATGAAAAACTTGGCTCTCTCTAGGTTGTCCGCCAAAGCTTGTATTTGAGATTCCCTTTCTTGTATGATGATGTCTTTGATGGTTTCTTTGTCATGCGCCTCCAAGTCCATGATATCAACTCCATGATGAGTATAACGCTGTTGCCACTCCTCATGCTCAGTCAAGTCAAAATCTCTTTCCTCCTCATCACCAAGGTCTTCCTCCTGCACTTTTTCCTTCCCTTTGTTCAGTTACTCAACCTGTACCTCTTTTGTTGATGTAGAAGGCAAAGCTCCTTCCACACCCTTTGGAGATCATAACATTTGCCTATGAACTGATGAAGAAGGCAAGGTCCCTTCCACATCTTGTGGAGCAAACACTTGCCTAGCAGCTACAAATAACTTCCTTGTACCTCTCTAATATGTCAAGAATATCGACACCTCAACAGTTTTTGTCTCTTTGTGTTCTTCTCCTGTTTTTGCATGAGTAGAAGGCCCACGTATTTCTTGCACCATGGATGGAGGAATGTGAGGTCTCCTAAACATGTCATGAGCAATGAAAGTCTCCCAAGGGATATTTAGAATACTGAGATGGTGAAGAACAATAATTTTGATCAAGGAGTAATGATATATGCTATTCATCTGTTGAGGATATGGCTTCTTCTGCACAAGGTAAGCCATCTTATCAATGTTTCTAAGCAAACAGTAGGGGAGGCTCAACATCTTCACCCTTGTAAAGTGCATGAGGAGCTTGATATGGTAAGTATACAACCAGGAAAATCTTCCCTCACAGGTGAAATATTTGATGATGATCCTCATCAAGGGGACATACCTGTTCTCCAAAAATTTGAAGGGGAATAACCTCTTCACCTGACTTCTGTACTGAAGCTTAATGTAAGGCTCATAATAATGTTCATCAAGGTCCTGAGCCTTATACCATTTCTCAACAACATTAGGGATCTTGGTGGCCTCTGAAATAACACATGGTGACACTGTGAAAGTCACCCCAACAATAGTCACTTCATTGTTATGCAAGTTGGCTACAAAGAGTCTATCCAATTCATGATGAAACTTAACTCTCTCCACTAGTTCATAGAATTCATAATATTGAAGGTGTCTGAAACAAGAAACTGCTAATGGGGAGGCTTGTAGTTCTGCTAGGTTGGTTGGCTCTTCTCTTGTGATTTTGCCTCCCTTATGAGGTTTTCTCTGTTGACTTCCCCTCTCCACTGAACTATCACTTGCTGTCTCCTCATCATAATTAGAATCACCTCTATCCATGATTAATCAATTTTCTTGGTTTGCACAGTTTAGACGATGAATGGGATGAATGATAAGCTCTAAAGTTTATAGGGATGGGCATTGATGACTTTAGGAAGCTATGGGTAAAGTATGAGAGGGAGGGGAAGGTTTAGGGAGTGATAAATGAGTGGTAGAATGTGATAAAAATGATGGGAATAATAAGTGAAGGGTTTAGTTATGAGTTTGAGCGATGGGAAAATCCAAATGACTAGGGTTTTATAGTGAAAATTAGGGTTTTATATAGGGAGTGAAAAACTTTAAAAATATTCACATATGCAAACTAAATTGCAAGTAAAGAAATGATACTTACTTGCACAAGGTAGATTTGAAGGTAATTTTGTTGGCATTATGACACAGTTTTGGCACAGGTTTGGCTCGATGACATAAGTGTTGTCCTTGATGGCAACTCACTCAAATAGAAGATCACAAGTTTAGGCTCTCAAAATAGTAGAAAATGAGATACCCGCAGGTTCCTGTTCACAAAACTATGGACATCGGTAGGTTCTGCAGGTGTGTCGATCAAAAGGCGCAGACATATTTGTAGGGGTACCGAACAAAAAGTGCGGATGTAAAGTACACACACTTTCAAGCAAAGAAAAACGCACGCACGTGGGAAATCATATGGTTGGTCCATGGTATTTAGTCTTTCATTTTTGATCCTATGGTTTTGGTCTGTGGTTTTGCATCTAAAGTATTGAACCCAGGTTTTGAGTCCCTAGTATTGGATCTCTATGGTTTTGGACCATGGCTTGAGTAAGGCCTAGTCTATAAAAAGGAAAGGAGATCATTTAGTTGTGTACAGATGTGTTGAATATTTTAAGAAGAGCAAGATCTAAAATACTAGTGATCGGTTGGTGAGTTAGAGCTGGACCTGAATCAAGGAGAAACTTAAGCATTAAAAGACGGATCTACTGATGGGTCGAGATCTCTTTGGCGCAGATCAGATTTGTAAATCTGATAGTCTGGGTATAATTGAAGTCCGATAAATTATTTATACCCACAAGTCTGACACGGCGCAGGTGCGGAGATCCGCAGGCTAGACACAGCATAGGTGAGGAGACCCGCAGGCTAGACACAGCATAGGTGCGGAGACCCGCAGGCTAGACACAGCACAGGCATGGAGACTCGCAGGCTCGACACAGCGTAGGTGTGGAGATCCACAGGCTAGACACAACACAGGTGCAGAGACCTGCAAGCTTGACACAATGAAGGTGCATAGACTCGCAGGTTTCTATTGGTGAAGTTGTATACTTTTCTTGAAATATGTTTTAGTTACTTTTGCCTATTACTGTAGTGTTGAGGGTTCTGAATTGGTGTCTGGTTGCTGTGTGCTGAGAAATTATTGATTCAGTATTTCTACAATGAAGTTGGTTGATTGTAGATCTATTTGATGTTTGATTGATATTCATGGATCCAGTCTGAAAATTTATGAAACGTGGTCCCTGGAAGAAAAGAGAAGGTTGAAGCCTTCAGTAGGTCAGCACCTACGTACTAGTACATTCAGCTAGTACAAGAGCTAAGGGGGTTGAAGCTCCCTTCCAGGAGAATCTGGAGAATGAGAGAAGGTTGTAGCCTTCTGCAGGTTGAAGCCTGTGTGCTGGTATAAGACTGCACTAGTACAGAATCATTGTGAAAAGAAGTTTCTAATTGAAAGAGGATAGAGACATATTGCAGCAAGTGGTTTTCACCCACATTGGGTTTCCACCTTATATCTTGTGTTCTTTGGTGTGACTTTTTGCTCTATTTTTCCTGTTCCTGTTTACTGTTATATGGTTTTGACACACAGATTAATAATCAACATCTGAAGAATAAATTAAATTATAAGTCTAGAAGGTATACGCAAATTTCATTAGTCAGATCTGCAAATGTTTGTATAAATTGAAAAGAATTTGATAATACTGATTCACCCCCCCTCTCAGTATTATTTTCAAAAATTGGTATCAGAGCAGGTCCTTCAGGAAAAGCTTGATCGCTTGAAGGACGATCTATCATCATGAGCAACTACGAAAAGGAAGCATCTATCAGGCCACCAATTTTTGATGGGAGCAACTTCGTCTATTGGAAGGTAAGAATCACTTCCTATCTTCAATCTCTTGGTACAAAAGTTTGGGATATTGTGGAAATAGGATACACATTTCCATCAGCAACTCCTATAGATGCAGCTGGTAAGAAGCAGTATGAAACAAATGCAAAAGTTATCAATACTCTATTAGGAAGTCTATCCCAATCAGAATTCGTCAAGGTCATGCAGCTCAAAAGTGCAAAAGAAATATGGGACAAGATCGTTCTGAGCTATGAAGGAGATGAACAGGTAAAACGAGAAAAATTACAAACTCTTAGAATTCAATATGAAAGTCTCAGAATGCATAATGATGAAAGTGTG
>APFE030318607.1:69455-114503 GCA_000404065.3 Pinus taeda | reverse complement strand
AATATACAGATAGTTGGGGTTTTTAGCGAGATGCTTTCCCCGGGATACATACTGTGTTAATGTGTGAATGCTCTTGAATTTTATTTTTATTGATGCTGCTATATTGATGATCAATGTAGAGGAGCTTATGTATTGTGTATGTTTTCCGCAATAGTACATGATCAGGGTAATCTCTGTTGAATATGTGTTAAATTATTCAAAATTTCTACATGCTCTATCTAACAGGTACCCGACCAGACATTATGCATGCAGTGGGAATAGTTGGAAGGTTTTAGGAAAATCCAAAGGAAACTCATCTTCAGGAAATTAAGAGAATTTTCAAGTATCTTCAAGGAACTGAAAACTATGGCTTATGGTATCCTAGAGGTACAGATCTCACAATTCATTCATACACAGATGCAGATTGGGCAGGAAGCGTGGATGACAGGAAAAGCACTAGTGGTGGTGCATTCTTCATGGGTCCTAGATTAGTATCTTGGCTCAACAAGAAACAAAGCTCTATTGCATTATCTACATCTGAAGAAGAATATGTAGTTGCAGCATATTGCTACACACAACTCCTTTGGATGATGCAAACATTGCAAGATCTTCAAATCACTTGTACTCCAACTATATCCATTTTTTGTGATAATATAAGTGCAATCAGTATTTCGAAGAATCTTGTCATGCATTCAAAGACTAAGCACATACTGATCAAGTATCATTTTCTCAGAGAACAAGTACTTGAACAAAAGGTCAAATTGGTGTATGTTCCCTCTAAGGAACATATTGCTGATATTCTCACCAAACCACTGCCTAGGGAAACCTTTGAATACCTCAGACAAAAGCTGGGGGTAGTTAATGCATCATCTTGTTGTTGAATCTTGTCTGTTTCAAAGATTGTTGTTTGGGGTATACACGTACATACACTGGTTTATGTGGGTACAATTGACTTGAAGAAAAGCAAGGATGAGAAGAGTCCAATATGGGTTTGCCAGAGACCATCTGGCACAGGTTCAGGGGGAGCATATATTCTTCTAATAATGCATTGTTGGCATTATCGTAGAAGATCTTGGTTCAATTCTTCAGTTGTTTTGATGTCAGGAGGAGCAAGTGCAGAAGGAGAACATGGATACTGATCTATGATTGACAATTGCTGCTGATATTATGTCTTATATTTCTTTTGTCAAGGTCATGTAACGGCCTATCTTGGTTGCCCCCCTATGCCTGGGATGGATAATTTAATGTTCTTATTATATCATGTATTCTCTCTTGGTTGGGAGTCGTATGTATGAAGTCTTTATGTATAAAGTCATATTTCTTTTATAGAACATCTTCTTACAGATCTTGCCTATATGTCAGGGGGAACTTGGATAGCACAACAGAGTAGAGATTTCAGCATATACTCAGGGGGAGCATAACCCTTTGCCCTTGATGTCAAAGGGGGAGGAAAAAATTTGAGTGACTTTGGGTTGCCATCAAGTCCAAAGGGGGAGATTGTTGGCATTATGACACAGTTTTGGCACAGGTTTGGCTCGATGACATAAGTGTTGTCCTTGATGGCAACTCACTCAAATAGCAGATCACAAGTTTAGGCTCTCAAAATAGTAGAAAATGAGATACCCGCAGGTTCTTGTTCACAAAGCTATAGACATCGGCAGGTTCTGCAGGTGCGTCGATCAAAAGGTGCAGACATATTCGCAGGTGTACCGAACAAAAAGTGCAGACGTAAAGTACATGCACTTTCATGAAAAGAAAAACACGCGCACGTGGGAAATCTTATGGTTGGTCCATGGTATTTAGTCCATCATTTTTGATCCTATGGTTTTGGTTTGTGGTTTTGCATCTAAAGTATTGAACCCAGGTTTTGGGTCCCTAGTATTGGATCTCTATGGTTTTGGACCATGGTTTGAGTAAGGCCTAGTCTATAAAAAGGAAAGGAGATCATTTGGTTGTATACAAATGTGTTGAATATCTTAAGAAGAGCAAGATCTAAAATACTGGCAATCAGTTGGTGAGTTAGAGTTGGACTTGAATCAAGGAGAAACCTGAGCATTACAAGACGGATCTACTGATGGGTCGAGATCTCTTTGGCGCATGATCAGATCTGTAAATCTGATAGTCTAGGTATAATTGAAGTCTGATAAATTATCTATAGCCGCAGGTCTGACGCGGTGCAGGTGCGAAGATCCGCAGGTTAGACACAACGCAGGTGCGGAGACCCGCAGGCTAGACACAGCGCAGGCGCAGAGACCCGCAGGCTCGACACAACGCAGGTGCGGAGATCCGCAGGCTAGACACAGCGTAGGTGTGGAGACCCACAGGCTCAACACAACGAAGGTGCGGAGACTCGCAGGTTTCTATTGGTGAAGTTGCGAACTTTTCTTGAAATATGTTTTAGCTGCTTTTGTCTATTACTGCAGTGTTCAGGGTTCTGAATTGGTGTCTGGTTGTTGTGTGCTGAGAAATTATTGATTCGGTATTTGTACAAGGAAGTTGGTTGATCACAGATCTATTTGATGTTTGATTGATATTCATGGATCCAGTCTGAAAATTTATGAAATGTGGTCTCTGGAAGAAAAGAGAAGGTTGAAGCCTTCAGTAGGTCAGCACCTATGTACTAGTACCTTTAGCTAGTACAAGAGCTAAGGGGGTTGAAGCTCCCTTCCAGGAGAATCTGGAGAATGAGAGAAGGTTGTAGCCTTCTGCAGGTTGAAGCCTATGTGCTGGTATAAGACGGCACCAGTACAGAATCGTTGCAAAAAGAAGTTTCTAATTGAAAGAGGATAGAGACATATTGCAGCAGGTTGTTTTCACCCACATTGGGTTTCCACCTTATATCTTGTGTTCTTTGGTGTGACTGTTTGCTCCATTTTTCTTGTTCCTGTTTACTGTTATATGGTTCTGACACACAGATTAATGATCAACATTTGAAGAATAAATTAAATTATAAGTATGGAAGGTATACGCAAGTTTCATTAGTCAGATCTGCAAATGTTTGTATAAATTGAAAATAATTTGATAATACTGATTCACCCCCCCTCTCAATATTATTTTCAACAAATTTGGCATAGATTTAAAGTTGGGAGAGTTTTTGGTCTTGGCTGCCCTAAGTGCAGCACCTCTGCATAGATGCGCAGCAATAGGCCCTAAGCGCAGCGCCCATTAAAAAATACACTGTGAAAAATCTCCCTACGTGTATCATAAGGCCCTACACACAACGCCCTTGTCCTTACGCGCAGCGCCGGGCAAAATTCCTTCAGAAGCGTAGTGCTCGTTGCCTACACACAATGTTGGCTCTGTTTTGCTCAAGAATACTTAGAAAATTGATTTTTCTTCTTTCCTTTGGCTCCTTTGATTTGCAAATTGATACAATGGAATGAAAATAGATTAAAATGAGTTTATACATGAACCTCATTTTGATTTTTTGCTTTTTAAAACCCACTTTTCCAATGTCTCTTTGCCTTTTAGAAACCTTGATTTTAATACCTGTTCACTTTTTTATTTTGTAGGTGGATTTGCTCATGTTGCCTTGATTTCTTTGTAGTATTTGTAGCTTGGTAGTATAGTTTGGTGAATTATGGGTAGCTTATGATCAATATTACATATAGGAACATGAAATTACATTAAAAAAAATAAGAATAGAAACACAATACTTTGTTTTCACCTCAAAACATGTTTTGAGGTGAAAATTACATTTGACTTTGATAAAAATAATTTTCAATTCTTCTGATACTTTGCTTGAGTTTATTTGGAATCTTCAGGTCCTTGCTGATCTTTATTGGCATTCAACCATCAAATTTAACTACGGCAAAAACCCTAAAACCTAATGAGACCAAAACCTAGTAACCTAATGGAATTAACTGTAGAAGGAAAATGAATTTTGACTAAAAAAATAAGAAAGAGGATCAACAAGTATGTTTCATGAGGGAAAACAGTAGTGACCTCAACCATCAGTGGTTCCATGACCTAATGGATTATTGAAAATTTACAGTATGGAACTCCTACTATGAAAACGCAAAAGAGCAAATTTTGATCACTGATGGAAGTATGACAAGAATGACACTAACACTGGCTCCAATGGGGATTGTAGCTCCTTGGAGGTGCCAAGAACACCGTAGACCTAGTAGCCTTATCCATTAGGTAAGAGAGTCAAAACTTTTCAAAAACTGAAAGATGACACAATGCAAACTGAAACTGACTCATGACTCAAACTATGACTATAAACTAAATCAAAACCGACAAACCTTACACATATCATTCAATCTTTATAGCCTTCACTTCGGGCCCCAAGCCGGAAGGACTGTGTACTTTGAAATCTTGCAATGAAAGGGAAAATGGTATGTACAATGATCATGTCATAATTTCAGAAATCACCTCAGAAGTAGTAGTGCTTCAGGAGCCTACCATTCACTGGTCCTCCTGGGCAATCCTAACCATCCATCTCCTTGAGCATAAAAGCATTGTGTCCTTTGTATGGTGCAAACTTATACAGTCCTTTCCACAAATTTTCAAACTTACCATGCTTTCCTTTATCCTCATTTCGAGCATTCGAACGCAACACTACATCCTCTAGATGAAATTTGTCTGCTTTAGTTTTCCGATCATAGATCTTCTTGATCTTTTCCTGTAATTTGAAAGTGTTTTAGAAAACTTCAACCCTTGTTTGCTGAAGATGAATCATCTAACTTATTCTTCACTGAAAGTCATCCTCTTCGCTGCCAGCTTCCTGTAACAGTCTCATAACTAGAACTGCAAGAGATGTTGGAAAGATTTGTGTCAATGCCATAAACTAACTCAAATGGAGACATATCTATGGATTTCTTGTGGCTCACTCTGTCAGCCCATAAGGCATTAAGCAACTTTATATGCCAATTTTTCTTGTTTGTTTCCAACATCTTCTTGATAATGTTCACCAAATACTTATTTGATGATTCAACCAAACCATTTCCTTGCAGGTAATATGCTGTAGAATGACCCAAAGTAATATTATACTTGCTGCAAAATTCGATCATGCTCTTTGATTTGAATGCGGCTGCATTATCTGTGATGATTTTATTAGGACAACTGAAATGAGATAAAATATTTGACTCTAGAAATTGGATGATTACCGTATCTGTGGCTTGTCTGGTTGGAATTGCTTCAATCCACTTGGTGAAGTAGTTGGTTGCTGTTAGGATCCATTTGTGTTGTGTCAATGATGTTGGATGGATTTATCCAATGAAATCGAGTCCCCACTACTGAAATGGTGCATTGACTTCGACAGGTTTCAGAGGAAGAAGAAGAAATTTTCTTTTCCCTTGAAAGACCTGACATTCATGATAGCTCATGACTATCTTGTGTACATATGAAAATAGAGTTGGCCAGTAATAACTTGCTCTCAATACTTTATTTTTCGTTGTCTTATAGAACAAGTGACCACCACAATCACTTTTATGAAAGTCATACATCACTTGCTGAGCTTCGTCTTCAACCAAATAGTTAAGTAAAACACCTCCCAGATCATTCGAATAAAGGGCATTATTTAAAATGCAGAATTTTGTAGCTTTGAGTTTGAGTGATCTACCTTTGTTCTTTGTCATTCTCAGAGGTGGCAAAAGGTGTTGAAGTACATACATTATGTCTGAATACCATGGTGACTGAAGAAAAATTTCAAACACTTGAATGAGAGAACCTTCTTCTTCATCTTCTGACATGGCTGTGATGAGATTGATATCTAAAGCATGCAGATTTGATTCAGCCATTAGTCTCACCAAGCCTTGTCCTTTAATCAACTTTGTGGGTTTAATCTCCAGATTATATTCCAACATTGCTGCAATCCACTTCCCTCTTCTTCCTTCCGGATCAGTTTGTATCAGCACAACTTTTACTACTGCATTGGGAACATATGCTATGATGTGTGAGTGCAGAATGTACACTCTAAAATCTTTCAATGCTTTTACGAGAGCAAGTGCCTATTTTTTATTTATATTAGACCGCAAGGCAACATCTCGAATAGTCCTACTGAAAAAGGCAATGAGCTTCTCAAGCTAATCTCTCTTTTGCATTAATACTGCAGCCATGGTATGCTTAGATGCAAATGAAAATATAATGAAATCTTGAGTGTTATCAGGACTAATCAAGACCGGGGTTGTAGATAAAGCATACTTTACCAGATTAAATGACTTCATGGAATCCTCCATCCATTTTACCATGTTGTCCTTTTTCAACATGTTAGTTATTTCTCTTTAATGTTTAGCTAAATTGGGTATGAATCTGCGTAAGAAATTCATCTTACCATTGAAAGCTTGTATCTCCTTGTTTTGGGGAAAATCTATTTGCTAAATTGCCTCCACCCTTGAAGGATTAATGCGAATTCCTTATTTTGAGATAATATGACCAAGTAACTTTCCTTCATCCATGGTGAAGAGACTTTTCTTTGGATTAAGAGATATCCCGAACTTCCTACATCTCTTAAAAATAATTTTTAAATGGTGTAGATGCTCATCATCGAAACCTAAAAACACTATCAAATCATCTAAATATACAACCAAAAATACATCCTTCTCATTGACGAAAGTGATGTCCATGGCTTGTTGAAATGTGGCTCCATCATTCTTCAAACCGAATGGCATTCAAGCATAATGAAAAGTTCCCCAAGGTGTGGTAAATGCAGTTTTGTCTTGATCCTTTTCATGCACCAGGATCTTATTATAACCTAAATATCCATCGAGCAGTGACATGCGCGATGCTCCAACCACTCTTTGCAGGATATGATCCATATTTGGAAGTGGGTAATTTTCCTTCAGAGATACCTTGTTAAGGTTCCAAAAATATATACATAATATTATTTCTTCAGTCTTCTTTCGTACTGGAACTAGATTCAAAATCCAATCAGAAAATATGATTGGGAAAATTATACCATCTTTAAATAATCTATTTACCTCTTTCTTGATGGAAGGCAGTAGTTTTGGGTTGATCCTTCACAAATTCTGTCTGAATGGCTTCTAATCTAGCTTGATGGGAATAGTGTATTGAATTATATCTTTGTCATACACCTTCAGATCTGAATAATCCCAAGCAAACACATCAGAAAATTCAGATAACAATCTAACATATTTAGTCTTTACCTTAGGAGACAATTCTTTGGAAAATTTCACAAACTTGGGCTTATCTGCTGTTCCAAGATTGACATCCTCAACTCCTTTATCTATAGGCACCAAGCTCGGATTTCTTGCAACATCATCTTGATAAAAAATTTCTTCTAAAGGTATGAGAACTTTAGGAATAATGTTGTCTTTCAGCGATGATACCTCCATTTGATTCACTTCAATTTCTTGTTCATCGGTGTCATAATCATCATCTATGGAAGCACTTTTGAATTTTCCTTCATTCTGCAAAAAGTTATTGATTTCATTATCATCCAAAAACACTTGCCAATACTTTAAATTATCCATAACAGCAGGTCGGTGTTTGACATGAATTTCAAACTTGTTACTGGAGTTCATTGGAATCTTCAAATTACTAGCCGCAGTGGCAAGTGAATCAGTAATAATATTCTATGTCTGGGGTACAACTCTCAAAGTATAATCAGGAAACATTCACAAGATTTCTAGGATTGCATTTTGTAGGCTCTCATCCACAGGTACTTTGCTTGATACTCTCCCTTTACCTTTTTGATTACCATCTCTGAATCACCATAGATCAAAATCATTTTTGCATTTAACTTCTTCAAAATTTTCAGACTTGCAATCAAAGCTTCATAATCCGCTTCATTGTTAGAGCAGTAAAAAGCCAATTTGTAAGAACACACTCTAACATTACTAGGAACTTTGTTAGGTTGAAAAGCAGGGCTCCGAATCCAAATTCCTATACCAGCACCCTCCTTACAAACAACACTGTCAAAATCCATGCTCCAAAGACCTGCCTCTTCTTCTAGATGCTGAAATTTTGTTTCCTTTTCTGCCTTACCTTGACTGATCTCTTCGTTTTTCTCTTGTCTAGTGACCTTTTGCTGCTGGTATGTGGACTTCTCAAAATAACTTGTTAATTTCTTTCTTTCTTGATCAAGGGCTACTCTAAAATTTTCTGAAATCTCTGATACATCATCTACCTCTTTTAACTGGCTATTTACATCATTCAAACTACTATCTGAGTATAGTACAAATGATTCTAAATTTGTATGTACATCATTTATTGGATGATTATGTGGCTTCTCTTTGCTAGTGATCATGTATTTCATTTTCTTCTCCTTGTATAGTTTTCTCAATTTGCCAAACACGGGAATGGTAGCATAAGAGAAATCAAGTTGTAAAGTTCCTTTAAGTTTTTCACCCCATGATCTGGACAAGAGCATACCGAATCACGGTGGAATATCAACAACAACGACATCCATCAAAACATTTTTGGCTGGAATCTAGTCTAAAGGTACTACGAAGTCTTTGATAAGACCAATACAATGGACCCTTCCAGAATTAAAAGAATACAGGTCATGGTATTTTCGAGTAATGTCAAGGCCCAATTTTTCCATAATGGCTTTTGGCATCAGATTATGTGAAGCTTCAAAGTCGAACATGGAATTATGGAGAACATACTCATGTAGTCTAAGGCTTATATAAAATGGAGGGACTTCAATATCTTCTGACTGACCTTCTAAGGTAGGGCCAAAAATGAGCTCAAGCTAATCATCTTCTACATTGACCATGTTTGATAAAGGATATACTTGCAAAATTCGAGACACATGGTTTCTATAATTGTCGTTCTTAATCAATTCAGTCAAAGGAATTGATACTTTTAATTTAGAAATTTCATTTTCTAAGCTAAGAAATAGTTTGCTTCAACCATCGGATCCTTGTCATCTTCCTCCTCCATTCCATGCACATAGTTATGCTATAAAGGAGTTTTGACCTGTTGTTGTTGTGCTGTTTGATCTTGTGCCTTTTGTTCCCTCTGCTTAATCCATAATTGGGGCCACTGCTGTCCTCTGAAGTTTGGATTCTTGATTGGTGTTTCAGGTCTATCTGTAACAGTCAGCCGGTCAAACATCTTCTCAACTTTTTGGAGCAAAGTATCCATCTTAACATCTGAGGTAGATGCTTCTTCCTTTATAGTCACCTCTTTTCAAATTTCATTCTCGCTCTTTTAGCCAGCAGATTTGCTTTTACACTTACAACATTCTTCTGCATATCTTCAAGTGTGGTATGATCTCTCTCTCATAACTAATATGCCATATCAGCATCAAAAGCATCTGGAAACTTGAGCAAGGCTAACCCCACTGGTGGTTTAATGTCATTCGTAATAGCATTATAGACTACATTAAACCTAAGACAGTAATCTTGCACACTTTCACCCGCATTCCTTTTGATATTTTCATACTTAGAAAAAATTTGAAGTGGGTTCTTCTTTACCTCCCACCGGTCTAAGAATTGTCTATGCAGAACCGACAAAGTGTTGATAGAGGCTGCTCGTAAAGCTCTAAACTATTTTCAAACTTCACCTCGAAAGCTTTGAAAAAACAATCTCATAGTGACATTTTCTACCTCTACCCCATGCAGGTTAAAGAAGTCATTCATTCTATCAACATGTTGTTGTGCTATAATACTTTGAGTGGCATCAAACAGAGGTATCTTACTTTGGTAATCAGCGGGAATATCATCCATATTTTGAGGTAAAACAAGGGGGGCATATCGGGCAGCCATGACTCGAGGTGGATTTGAAACAATGGTTGGACAACTAGGGTTTAATGGAGTGGTTGATGGAGAAGTAGGGGTGACAGGTTTTGATTGGATATGATTGGTTGAAGGGTAAGGGTAGGTATAAACTGAGTTTGAGACTAGACTTCAGAAATTGATGGGAATATTTCTGAACTGAGAGTAGTGGATGTTGATTCTGAAAGATGAGGGATATTGGTAGTAGTAATGGATGATTGAGGAGAATTTAAGATATAGTCATCAATTGATCTATTTACCTTTTGAATTTTGAGATCTGTAACAAATTTCGAGTCTAGAACTGTATCATCTAGTGCAGTTTCAGATTTGGTTCTAAACAGAGAAAGATCAAAATACTCATCAAAAGGGAGGTCCTCTATGAACAACCACTCATTGGGACAGGAATTTTATCTAAAAACAAGTCTAGGACTTACTGAACTTTATTTTCTTCTGATTATTCTCAGAATAAGTTTGGGATTTTGAAATACAGGGGGAGGATTTGGATTAGGATTGGACCGCGTGTATTTTCTCAAAGCTAGTTTACTCAAATTTCGAAGTTGTTCTATTCCTTTACAACTTTTTGTTTCAGCCTAGCAAATTCCAAAACTCATCATCCAAAGTTTCGATAATTTATATGAAAGATATTACTAGTGTGACTAGTCTTTCGTTCCCCAGTATGGTCGCCACTATGTTATCGCCTAGATTTGACCTGAGGCTGAAGGGAGGCAATTCCAGGGTAACCACAAACCAAGCTTAGCATTATAGATAGCCCTACAAGGCCGGGAGAGGGCTCTCTCCTTTAGAATCTCAGTTGGGATGACCGAATCAGGTAAATATTTTAGGCTAGGTATAGTAGCTCGAAATTTTTTCATTGAATTTGTTGGTGTTTGCCAGATCAGGAGGAGCTTGGCAATTTGGGTCTAGGAAACTAAGTCAAAATTGTAGGGGATTCTATGGGGCAAGGTTGGTATGATCTTTAGCACCTTAGGCTTGTTGGGGTGAAATGCTAAACTTGTGAGGAGCTAAGAAGGGCCTGATCAAGTTATGAATCCTTCCTAAACAGAAGAAAAAACATGAAATACTGGTGTTTTCCCAAGGCGGAGCATTAAAACCTAATGTATTCTACCTATCTGACTTGAAAACAACCAATCAAAAGCAATGATATGAAAGAGGCATACATAAATAACATGAGAACATATTAATAGAAGAAGAAGCACATGCTAAAGGCCATACCATAGTGATCCCATAAAAGTAGTTGTAACTTTATTAGTTTCCTACCAAAGCTGCTATAAAATGATATGTGTTCAATACATGAGCATCCATCTGAATCCAAACTTTACCAGTGACAAAGAAAATGCATGATATAGAATTTCAAAATACTCATCCTAACCATCAGGGTTTGAAACCATGAGAAAAGGAGTTGTTTCAACCATTTCTAAACAAGGACCAGGAATGTAGGCAATCAAACAACCTGCCTCTGAAAGAGGGGAAACTGATTCATTACCCCGAAAAACATTTTATTTAATGAATCTACTATCTACTAGTGTTTGACTATTACATTTACAAACCATCACATTAATTACAACCGCAAATCCACCTCTATGAGAGAGGAAACAAGAAAATAGTTGAAATTTAGCAAAACAGTCATCCTGAGTAAAAATGCCCTACGCGCAGCGCCACTAGTCCTATGCGCAATGCCACTTTGAGTACACTTTTGGAGGCCTTCCCATCATCCACATTGAGCCCGGGATAGCTCATTGGAAAGATCTTCAAGTATAGTTTTTGGAACGCCTAGAATATATGGATTTGGAGCTCATTTTCCCCCTCAAAAACGGATTCTCCCAAGGCTGCTTTTGTGTGTCTAAAAACTGGAAGAAAGGTCAAGTTTTGAGTGTTTTTGGACCTTCTGGTGAACTAATTTTGCTCCAAAAGTTATGAAAATTTCTAGGGTGCATTTCCTTGACGCCCTGAATCCAAAAGTGTAAGCCATTTGTGCATTGGGTGCCCCTAGACCGCACTGCGCTTCTGGGTTGATTTTCTGTGTTTTGAATTTCTAAAATTCCAAAATGAAAAAATTTCCTCAAAAAATGCCCAAAATTGGTATGAGGCACCACCATCAACTGCTTTGATTAGCCAAGGAGGCTTCAGCCAACATCTTTAATCTATCCTCCTTTTTTCCTTCTAAAGCCCTCCTTAACCTAGCCTTCAACTTTCTGATCCTCATGTTACAAATTTTATTGCAATTCATGTAATGGTATGCCAAGTGTATAAGCATTTCCTTGTCCATGTTGGCCTTCTCAATGAGCCCTTAAAGATGTATGTTGAATCTTTCAAGCCAAGTCTCCCTATCATTTTCAATTTCTTGCTCGATAGGAATCAAAGTGACATGAGCCTCTTTGTCACTTTGCCTCTTTTCTTTCAGTAGTTCAAGCTCCATGAGGACTTGTTTATCACTTAATTATTTGTTCTCCTGTTCCAAGTATGTGATGACAAACTTGGCTCTCTCTAGGTTGTCTGCCAAAGCTTGTATTTGAGCTTCCCTTTCTTATATGATGATGTCTTTGATGGTTTCTTCGTCTTGAGCCTCCAAGTCAATGATATCAACTCCATGATAAGTATAACACTGATGCAGCTCCTCATGCTCAGTCAAGTCAAAATCTCTTTCCTCCGCATCACCAATGTCTTCCTCCTGCACTTTTTCCTTTCCTTTGTTTAGCTGCTCAACCTGTACCTGTTTTGTTGATGTAGAAGGCAAAGCCCCTTCCACACCTTGTGGAGATAACATTTTCCTGTGAAATATTGAAGAAAGAAAGGTCCCTTCCACATCTTATGGAGCAAACACTTGCTTAGCAATTGAAAACACCTTCCTTGTACCTCTTTGATATGTCAAGAATACTGACACCTCAATAGTTTTTGTCTCTTTGCGTTCTTCTCCTGTTTTCACATGATTAGAGGGCCCACCTATTTCTTGCACTGTGGATGGAGGAATCTGAGGTCCCCTGAACATGTCATGAGCAATGAAAGTCTCCCAAGGGATATTTAGAATACTGAGATGGTGAAGAACAATAATTTCGATGAAGGAGTAATGATATATGCTGTTCATTTGTTGAGGATATGGCTTCTTCTGCACAAGGTAAGCCATCTTATCAATGTTTCTAAACAAACAGTAGGGGAGGTTCAACATCTTCACCCTTGTAAAGTGCAAAAGGAGCCTGATATGGTAAGTATACAACCAGGAAAAATCTTCCCTCATAGTGAAATATTTGATGATAATCCTCATGAAGGGGACATACCTGTTCTCCAAAAGTTTGAAGGGGAATAACCACTTCACCTAACTTCTATACTGAAGCTTAGTGTAAAACTCATAACAATGCTCATCAAGGTCCTGAGCCTTATACCATTTCTCACCAACATCAAGGATCCTGGTGGCCTTTGAAATAACAAATGGTGAGACTGTGAAAGTCACCCCTGCAAGAGTCACTTCATTGTTATGCAGGTTGGCTACAAAGAGTCTAGCCAATTCATGATGAAACTAAACTCTCTTCACTAGTTCACAGAATTCATAACATTGAAGGTCTCTGAAACAAGAAACTGCTAATGCGGAGGCCTGTAGTTCTGCTAGGTTGGTTGGCTCTTCTCTTGTGATTTTGCCTCCCTTATGAGGCTTTCTCTGTTTCCTTCCCCTCTACACTAAACTATCACTTGTTGTCTCCTCGTCATAATTAGAATCACCTTTATTCGTGATTAATCAATTTTCTTGGTTTGCACAGTTTAGATGATGTATGGGATGAATGATATGCTCTAGGGTTTATAGGGATGGGTATGGATGACTTTAGCAAGCTATGGGTAAAGTATGAGAGGGAGGGGAAGGTTTAGGGAGTGATAAATGAGTGGTAGAATATGATAAAAATGATGGGAATAATAAGTGAAGGGTTTAGTTATGAGTTTGATTGATGGGAAAAACCAAATGACTAGGGTTTTATAGTGAAAATTAGGGTTTTATATAGAGAGTGAAAATTTTTAAAATCTTCACATATGCAAACTAAATTGCAAGTAAAGCAATGATAGTTACTTGCACAAGGCAAATTTGAAGGTAATTTGGCATAGATTTAAAGTTGGGAGAGATTTTGGTGTTGGCTGCCCTAAGCGCAACACCTTTGCATAGACGCGCAACGCTAGGCCCTAAGCACTACGCTCGTTGAAAAATACACTGTGAAAATTTTCCCTACGCATAGTGCAAGGCCCTACGTGCAATGCCCTTCTCCCTATCAGCAACGTTGGAAAAAATTCCTCCAGAAGTGCAATGCCCGTTGCCTATGTGCAGCACCACCTCTGTTTCACTCAAGAATACTTAGAAAATTGAATTTTCTTCTTTTCTTTGGCTCCATTGATTTGAAAAATGATACAATGGAATGAAAATAGATTAAAATGAGTTTATACATGAACCTCATTTTAATTTTTTTCTCTTTGAAAACCCACTTTTCCAATGTCTCTTTGCCTTTTAGAAACCTTGATTTTAATGCCTGTTCACTTTTTGCTTTTGCCGGTGGATTTTCTCATGTTGCCTTGATTTCTTTGTAGTCTTTGTAGCCTTGCAGTATAGTTTGGTGACTTATGGGTAGCTTAGGATCAATATTACATATAGGAACATGAAATTACATAAAAAATAAGAACAGAAACAAAATACTCTATTTTCACCTCAAAACATGTTTTGAGGTGAAAATTACATTTGATTTTGAGAACAATAATTTTCAATTCTTCTGATACTTTGCTTGAGTTTATTTGGCATCCTCATGTCTTTGCTGATCTTTATTGGCATTCAACCATCAAATTTAACTATGGTGAAAATCCCAAAACCTAATGAGACCAAACCCTAATAACCTAATGGAATGAACTGCAGAAGGAAAATGAATTTTGACTGAAAAAAATGAGAAAGAGGATCAACGAGTATGTTTCATGAGGAAAAATAGTAGTGACCTCAACCATCAATGGATCCATGACCTAATGGATTATTTAAAATTTATAGTATGGGACTCCTTCTATGAAAATGTAAAAGAGAAAAATTTGATCACTGATGGTAGTGTGACAAGATTGACACTAACATTGGCTCCAATGGGGATGCTAGCTCATTGGAGGTGCCAGGAACACCGTAGACCTAGTAGCCTTATCCATTAGGCAACAGAGTCAAAAATTTTCAAAACTGAAAACTAACACAATGCAAACTGAAATTGACTCATGACTCAAACTGTGACTAGAAACTAAATAAAAACCATCAAAACTTACACATATCATTCAAAATTTATAGCCTTCACTTCGAGCCCCAAGTTGGAATGATTGTGTACTTTGAAATCTTGCAATCAAAGGGAAAATGGTATGTACAATGATCATGTCATAATTTAAGAAATCACCTCAAAAGTAGTAGTGCTTCAGGAGCCTACCATTAATTGGTCCTCCTAGGCAATATTGACTATCCATCTCCTTGAGCAGAAAAGCATTTTGTCCTCTGTATGCTGCAATACTATACAGTCCTTTCCGCAAATTTTCAAACTTACCATGCTTTCGTTTATCCTCATTTCGAGCATCCCATTGCAACAGTACATCCTCTAGCTAAAACTTGTCAGCTTTAGTTTTCCGATCATAGATCTTCTTGATATTTTCTTGTAATCTGAAAGTGTTTTGGAAAACTTCATCCCTTTTTTGCGGAAGATGAATCATCTAATTGATTCTTCACTGAAAGTCATCCTCTTCCCTGCTATCTTCATGTAACATTCTCATAACTAGAACTGCAAAAGATATTGGAAAGATTGTGTCAATGCCAGAAACTAACTCGAATGGAGACATACCTATGGATTTCTTGTGGCTCACTTTGTTAGCCCATAAGGCATTAAGCAAATTTCTGTGCCAATTTTTCTTATTTGTTTCCAGCATCTTCTTGATGATGTTCACCAAAGACTTATTTGATGATTCAGCCAAACCATTTCCCTGTGGGTAATATGTTGTAGAATGACCCTAAGTAATATTATACTTTCTGCAAAATTCGATCATCCTCTTTGGTTTGAATGCAGCTGCATTATCTGTGATGATTTTACTAGGACAACTGAAACGAGATAAAATATTTGACTCTAGAAATTGGATGATTACCGTATATGTGGCTTGTCTAGTCGGAATTGCTTCAATCCACTTGGTGAAGTAGTCAGTTACTGTTAGGATCCATTGGTGTTGTGCCGACAATGTTGGATGGATTTCCTCGATGAAATCGAGTCCCCACTATTGAAATGTTGCATTGACTTCGACAAGTGTCAGAGAAAGAGGAAGCAATTTTCTTTTCCCTTGAAAGACTTGACATTCATGACAGCTCATGACTATGTTGTATACATCTGAAAATAGAGTTGGCCAGTAATAACCTGCTCTCAATACTTTATTTTCCATTGTCTTCCAGAACAAGTGACCACCACAATCACCTTTATGAAAGTCATACATCACCTGCTGAGCTTTGTCTTCAGCCAAATATTTATGTAAAACACCTCCCAGATCTTTCGAATAAAGGGCATTATTTAAAATGAAAAATTTTGCAGCTTTGAGTTTGAGTGATCTACCTTTGTTCTTTGTCATTCTCGAAGGTGGAAAAATGTGCTAAAGTAAATACACTATGCCTGAATACCATGGTGACTGAAGAAACATTTCAGACACTCAAATGAGAGAGCCTTCTTCTTCATCTTCTGACATGGCTGCGATGAGATTGATATCTAAAGCATGCAGATTTGATTCAGCCATTAGGTCTCACCAAGCCTTGTCCTTTAATCATCTTTGTGGGTTTAATCTCCAGATCATATTCCAACATTACTACAATCTACTTCCCTCTTCTTCCTTCCAGATCAGTTTGTATCAACACATCTTTTACTGCTGCATTGGGAACATATGCTAGGATGTGTCAGTGTAGAATGTACACTCTGAAATTTTTCAATACTTTTACGAGAGCCAGTGCCTATTTTTTAATTATATTATACTACAAGGCAGCATCTCAAATAGTCCTACTAAAAGAGGAAATGGGCTTCTCTAGTTGTTCTCTCTTTTGCATTAATACTGCAGCCATGGTATGCTCCGATGCAAATGAAAATATAATGAAATCTTGAGTGTAATCAGGACTAATCAAGATTGGGGATGTAGATAAAGCATAATTTACCAAATTAAATGACTTCATGGCATCCTCCTTCCATTTTACCATGTTGTCCTTTTTCAACATGTTAGTTATTTCTCTTTAATGTTTAGCTAAATTGGGTATGAATCTGCGTAAGAAATTCATCTTACCATTGAAATCTTATATCTCCTTCTTGTTTCGGGTAAAATCTATTTGTTAAATTGCCTCCACCCTTGAAGGATCAATGTGAATTCCTTATTTTGAGATAATATGAGCAAGCAACTTTCCTTCATCCATGGCAAAGAGAACTTTTTTTGGATTAAGAGATATACCGAACTTCCTACATCTTTGAAAAACAATTTTAAATGGTGTAGATGCTCATCATTTGAACCGGAAAACACTATCAAATCATCTAAATATACAACCAAAAATACATCCTTCTCATTAGCGAAATCGATTTCCATGGCTCGTTGAAATGTGGCTCCAACATTCTTCAAATCGAATGGTATTTTAGCGTAATGAAAAATTCCACAAGGTGTGGTAAATGCAGTTTTGTCTCGATCCTTTTCATGCACTAGGATCTGATTATAACTTGAATATCCGTCGAGTAGTGACATGCGTGATGCTCCAACCACTCTTTGCAGGATATGATCCATCATTGGAAGTGGGTAATTTTCCTTCAAAGATACCTTGTTAAGGTTCCAAAAATATATACACAATATTATTTCTCTGGTCTTCTTTCATACCGGAACCAGATTCGAAATCCAATCAGAAAATATGATTGGGACAGTTATACCATCTTTAAATAATATATTTACCTCTTTCTCAATGGAAGGTAGTAGTTTTGGGTTGATCCTTCACAACTTCTGTCTAAATGGCTTCTAATCTAGCTTGATGGGAATAGTGTGCTGAATTATATCTTTGTCATACACTACAGATCTGAATAATCTGAAGCAAACACATCACAAAATTTAGATAACAACCTAACATATTTAGTCTTTACCTCGGGAGACAATGCTTTGGATAATTTCACAAACTTGAGCTTATCCGCTGTTCCAAGGTTGACATCCTCAACTCCTTTATCTGTAGGCACCAATATCGGCTTTCTTGTAACATCATCTTGATCAAAAAGTTCTTCTAAAGGTATGAGACCTTTAGGAATAATGTTGTCTTTAAATTACTAGCTACAGTGGTGAGTGAATCATCAATAATATTTTGCGTCCGGGGTACAACTGTCAAAGTATAATCAGGAAACATTCTCAAGATGTATAGAACTGCATTTCTGTAGGTTCTCATCCACGGGTGCTTTGCTTGATACTCTCCCTTTACCTGTTTGATTACCAACTCTGAATCACCATAGACCAAAATCCTTTTTGCATTTAACTTCTTCAAAATTTTTAGACCTACAAACAAAGCTTCATATTTTGCTTCATTGTTAGAGTAGTCAAAAGGCAATTTGTAAGAACACACTGTAACATTACTAGGAACTTTGTCAGGCTGAAAAACAGGGCTCCGAATCCAAATTCCTATACCAACACTATTCTTACCGATAGCACCGTCAAAGTCCATGCTCCAAAGACCCACCTCTTCTTCTAGATGCTGAAATTTTGTTTCCTTTTCTACCTTCCGTTGACTGATCTCTTCGTTTTTTTGCTATTCAATGACCTTTTGTTGTTGGTATGTGGATTGCTCAAAAGAACTTGTTAATTTCTTTCTTTCTTGATCAAGGGCTGCTCTAAGATTTTCTGAAGTCTCTGGTACATCATACCTCTATTAACTAGCTATTTACATCATTCAAACCGCTATCTGAGTATAGTACAAATGATTCTAAATTTTTATGTACATCATTTATTGGATGATTAAGTGGCTTCTCTTTGCTAGTGATCATGTATTTCATTTTCTTCTCCCTATATAGTTTTCTCAATTGGCTAAACACGAGAATGGTAGCATAAGAGAAATCAAGTTGTAAAGTTCCTTTAAGTTTTGTACCCCACGATCTAGACAAGAGCATACCGAATCGCGGTGGAATATCAACAACAACAACATCCATCAAAACATTTTTGGCTGGAATTTGGTCTAAAGATACTACCAAGTCTTTCATAAGACCAATACAATAGACCCTTCCAGAATCAAAAGAATATAGGTCATGATATTTTCGAGTAATGTTAAGGCCCAGTTTTTCCATAATGGATTTTGGCATAAGATTATGAGAAGCTCCGGAGTCGAACATGGCATTATGGAGAACATACTCGTGTAGTCTAAGGCTTATATAAAATGGAGGGACTTCACTATATTTTGAATGAGCTTCTAAGGGAGGGCCAAAAATGAGCTCAGGCTGATCATCTTCTACATTGACCATGTCTAATAAAGGATCTATTTGCAAAATTCATGACACATGGTTTCTATAACCGTTGTTCTTAATCAAATCAGTCAAAGGAATTGAAACTTTTAATTTAGAAATTTCATTTTCTAATCTAAAGCTGAAAATTTTTCTAACTCTTTGACAGGAAGGTCCTTCTTTTCTGCTCTTTCTTTTGCTACACTTTGCTGATTACTCTTCTCGTTTGCAACGTTATTTGTTGATGGTCCTTTGCTGGAACTTGGATCAGTAGGGTCTTTCCATTTCTTATGAATTCCTGAAGAATCATTTTTGGATTGTGCTTCCTTTATTTTTTGAATTGGACTGACTGGTACATCTCTGCTTCTCAATGAATATTGCTTCTGCTATGCTATCAAGGCATTCATATATCCCCACTAATAATCATTTGACTCTTCCTCCAAAACTGCCTCATTTGTGAGTATGTAATTGTTAAGGGATAAATTCCCCTAGGGTCTTGGGTTGATACCCTAATAGATCAGAGGTTATCTACAAAGAAAAACACACATTCCACACAGCCATGATGCTAATATAAACAAACTATACGAAGAGAGGCGCACCTAGGGGTCCTTCGTTTGGGAAGATCCAGCCAGGGTCCAAACCCTCTTGGAGTTCCTTTTAGTCCTTCAACCTACAAAACAATATATTACAGAAAGCACAACAACATATTGACTAAGAATCATAAAGAAATCATCTTCATAGCATGTTGAAAGGTAGTTAGTTATACAATTAAAACAACCATTCATATGTGAATCATAACATTGATATCATAAACATGAAGAATATTTGTATCAGGAACAAGACAAGTGTTTCTTTTATTATAGATAACTAAAGTACAGAAAGGAATGATTTCACCTGAGTATTCCTTTTGCAGGCTCCAAGCAGAATCATCCTCTGGATTCGTCCAGTCTCAAGCCTTCAACAAACTCCTTCCGTGACTTACTCCAAGATATCTCAAGTAGTAGAAAGACATCATAAGACAAGGAAACAAGGGTTTCCTGTAATGTGGGGAGTGTTGGAAGCATAAAGATCTTTAGACGTGGTTAGGGATAATCTCAACAGAGTGAGCTTTCTCTCTCTCTTCTCCTCCCTTAGGCCTTCCCATTGAAGCCTTTTTATACTTCTCCCAAAGTAGTTTTTTAGTTGGGAATTCATTGGGAACAATTGGGCCATGGTCACTAATAGGTAATCAATAGGTAAAACCCATGATCTCCACCTGAAATTAAGGATATTTAATTTTTTTCAAGTGTTTTAAGACATATACATGGGTTGGGTATACACAGATCTGCGTACACATGCATTTAGCTCAGGGCAATGTTGTGTATAAGGAGTAAAACACTTTTTTTTGTGTATTTGGACCAGGTCTTGAAGGAGGGGCTGCCATAGGCCATAAGTGTAGCATCACAAACATCAAGAGTGAGATTCAGAGCTATAACAATAAACTTCATCCCTTTGGGTGTCTGGAACCTCTGCATATTCTTCATCTTCCATTAGAAAAATGGGCATACCATTGGCGGGGAAGAAATGGTTTGCTTCAACCACTGGATCCTCAATATCTTCCTCCTCCATTCCATGCACATAGTTCTGCTGCAAAGGAGTTATGACCTGCTGTTGTTGTGTTGTTTGATCTTGTGCCTTTTGTTCCCCCTGGTTAATCTAGAATTGAGGCTGCTGCTATCCTCTGAAGTTTCAATCCGTGATTGGTGTTTCAAGTCTATCTGCAACAGTTAACCTATCAAACATCTTCTCAACTTTCTAGAGCAAAGTATCCATCTTAACATCTGAGGTAGATGCTTCTTCCTTTATAGTCACCTTCTTTTCAGATTTCATTCTCTCTCTTTTGGCCAGGAGATTTGCTTCTACACTTACAACATTCTTCTGCATATCTTCAAGTGTGGTAGGATCTCTTTCTCATAACTGATATGCCATATCAGCATTGAAACCGTCTAGAAACTTGAGCAAGGCTAAACCTACTGGTGGTTTAATGTCAGCCATAATAGCATTATATACTGCATTAAACCTTACACAGTAATCTTGCACACTTTCACCTGCATTCCTTTTGATATTTTCATACTCAGACAAAATTTGGAGTGGGTTCTTCTTTACCTCCCACTAGTCTAAGAATTGTCTATGCAGAACCGACAAAGTGTTGATAAAGGTTGCTGGTAAAGCTCTGAACCATTTTTGAACTTCACCTCCAAAGCTTTGAACAAACAATCTCATAGTCACATTTTCTACCTCTACCTCATGTAGGTCAAAGAAGTCATTCATTCTATCAACATGTTCCTGCGCTGTAATACTTTGAGTGGCATCAAAAAGAGGTATCTTACTTTGGTAATCAGTGGGCATATCATCCAGATTCTGAGGTAAAACAAAGGGGGCATACCGGGTAGCCATGACTCGAGGCAGATTTGAAACAATGGTTGGACTACTAGGGTTTAATGGAGTGGTTGATGGAGAAGTAGGGGTGATAGGTTTTTGATTGGATATGATGGGTTGAAGGGGAAGGGTAAGTATAAACTGAGTCTGAGACTGGACTTCAGAAATTGATGGGAATACTGCTGAACTGAGAGTAGTGGATGCCAATTCTGAAAGCTTAGGGATATTGGCAACAGTAATGGACGATTGAGGAGAATTTAAGATATAGTCATCAATTGATCTATTTGCCTTTTGAATTTCAAGATCTGTAACAAATGTTGGGTCTAGAACTATATCATCCAATGCAGTTTTAGATTTGGTTCTAAATAGAGAAAGATCAAAATACTCATCAAAAGGGAGGTCCTCAATGAACAACCATTGGCTGGGACATGAATTGGATCTAAAAACAAGTCTAGGACTTATTGAAATTTCTTGTCTTTTGCTTATTTTCGAAATAAGGTTGGGATTTTCAAATACAGGGGGAGGATTTGGATCAGGATTGGAGTGCGTGTATTTTCTCAAAGCTAGTGTGCTCAAATTTCGAAGTTTTTATACTCCTTTACAACTTTTTGTTTCAGCCTTGCAAATTCTAAAACTCATCATCCAAAGTTTCAATAATTTATATGAAATATGTTACCGGGATGATTAGTCTTTCATTCCCCAGTATGGTCACCACTATGTTATTGCTTAGATTTGACCTAAGGCTGAAGGGAGGCAATTCCAGGGTAAACACAAACCAAGCTTAGCCTTGTAGCTAGCCCTACAAGGTTGGGAGAGGGATCTCTCCTTTAGAATCTTAGGTAGGATGACTAAATTAGGTAAATATTTTAGGCTAGGTATAGTAGCTTGAAAGGTTTTCATTGAATTTGTTGGTGTCTGCCAGATAAGGAGGAGCTTGGTAATTTGGGTATGGGTAACTAAGTAAAAATTGCAGGGGATTCTATGGGGAAAGGTAGGTATGACCTTTAGCACCTTAGGCTTGATGGCGTGAAATGCTAGATTGGTGAGGAGCTAAGAAGGGCCTTAGCAAGTCAAGAATCCTTCCTAAATAAAAGAAAAAACATGAAATATTGGTTTTTTCCCAAGACAGAGCATTAAAACCTAATGTATTCCACCTATCTGACCTGAAAACAACCAATCAAAAGAAACAATATGAAATAGGCATACATAAATAACATGAGAACATATTAACAGAAGAAGAAACACATGCTAAAGGCCATACCACAGGGATCCCAATAAAATAGCTGCAACTTTATTAGTTTCCTGCGAAAACTGCTACAAAATGGTATGTGTTCAATACATGAGCATCCAGCTGAATCCAACCTTTGCCAATGATAAAGAAAATACATGATATAGACTTTCAAAACACTCATCCTAACCATCAAGGGTTGAAACCATGAGAAAAGGAGTTGTTTCAACCATTTCTAAACAAGGACCAGGAATCTAGGCAGTCAAACAACTTGCTTATAAAAGAGGGGAAACTGATTCACTGCCCTCAAAACCAATTTTATCTAATGAATCTACCATCTACTAGTGTTTGACTATTACATTTACAAACCATGGCATTAATTACATCGGAAAATTCACCTCTGTGAGAGAGAAAACAAGAAAATAGTACAAATTTAGCAAAACAATAATCTTGAGTAAAAATGCCCTACGCGTAGGGCCACTGATCCTACGCACAGTGCCACTTTCAGTACACCTTTGGAGGCCTTCCCATCATCCAAATTGATCACATGATATCTCATTGGAAAGGTCTCCAAGTCTGGTTTCTGGAACACCTAGAATATATGGATTTAGAGCTAATTTGCCCCCTCAAAAGTAGATTCTCCCAAGGCTGTTTTTGTGTGTCCAAAAACTGGCAGAAAGGTCAAATTTTGAGTGTTCTTGGACCTTTTGGTGAACTAATGCTGCTCCAAAAATTTTGAAAATTGCTAGGGTGCATGTCCTTGATGCCCTGAGTCCAAAAATGTAAGCCATTTGTGCATTGGGTGCCCCTAGAAAAAGCGAAGCACTAGTGGTGTTGTGCTTCTAGGCAAATTTTCTCTGTTTTGAATTTCTAAAATTCCAAAATGACAAAATTTCCTCAAAAACTACCAAAATTGGTATGAGGCACCACCATAAACTGCTTTGATTAACCAAGGAGGCTTCAACCAATATATTTAATCTATCCTCTTTCTTTTTGCCTTCTAAAGCCCTCCTTATCCTAGCCTTCAACTTTCTAATCCTAATGTTACAAATTTTATTGCGAGTCATGTAATGGTATGCCATGTGTCTAAGCATTTTCTTGTCCCTGTTGGCCTTCTCAATGTGCCCTTCAAGATGTATGTTGACTCTTTCAAGCCAATTCTCCCTATCATTTTCAATTTCTTGCTCGATAGGAGTCAAAGTGACATGAGCCTCTTTGTCACTTTGCCTCTTTTCTTTTACTAGTTCAAGCTCCATGAGGACCTGTTTATCACTTAATTGTTTGTTCAACTGTTCTAAGTATGTGATGACGAACTTGGCTCTCTCTCAATTGTTCACCAAAGCTTGTATTTGAGCTTCCCTTTCTTGTATGATGATGTATTCGATGGTTTCTTCTTCCTAAGCCTCCAAGTCAATGATATGGACTCCATGATGAGTATAACACTGCTACAGCTCCTCATGCTCAGTCAAGTCAAAATCTCTTTCCTCCTCATCACCAAGGTCTTCCTCCTGCACTTTTTCCTTCCCTTTGTTCAGCTGCTCAACCTGTACCTATTTTGTTGAAGTAGAAGGCAAAGCCCCTTCTACACCTTGTGGAGATAACATTTTCCTGTGAACTGATGAAGGCAAGGTCCCTTCCACATCTTGTGGAGAAAACACTTGCCTAGCAGCTACAAATAACTTCCTTGTACCTCTCTGATATTGCAAGAATACCAGCACCTCAAAAGTTTTTGTCTCTTTGTGTTCTTCTCCTGTTTTCACATGAGTAGAGGGCCCACCTGTTTCTTGCACCATGGATGGAGGAATCTGAGGTCCCCTGAACATGTCATAAGCAATGAAAGTCTCCCAAGGGATATTTAGAATACTAAGATGGTGAAGAACAATAATTTTGATCAAGGAGTAATGATATATGCTATTCATTTGTTGAGGATATGGCTTTTTCTGCACAGGGTAAGCCATCTTATCAATGTTTCTAAACAAAAAGTAGGGGAGGCTCAACATCTTCACCCTTGTAAAGTGCATGAGGAGCCTAATATGGTAAGTATACAACTTGGAAAATTTGTCCTCATAGGTGAAATATTTGATGATGATCCTCATCAAGGGAACGTACTTGTTCTCCAAAATTTGAAGGGGAGTAACCTTTTCACCTGACTTTTGTACTGAAGCCTAATGTAAGGCTCATAATAATGCTCATCAAGGTACTAAGCCTTATACCATTTCTCACCAACATCAGGGATTCCGGTGACCTCTGAAATAATAGATGGTGACACTATGAAATTCACCCCAGCAAGAGTCATTTCATTGTTATGTAAGTTGGCTATAAAGAGTCTATCCAATTCATGATGAAACTGAACTCTCTCCACTTGTTCATAGAATTCATAACATTGAAGGTATCTGAAAAAAGAAACTGCTAATGAGGAGGGCTGTATTTTTGCTAGGTTGGTTGGCTCTTCTCTTGTGATTTTGCCTCCCTTATGAGGCTTTCTCTGTTTCCTTCCCCTCTCCACTGAACTATCACTTGCTGTCTCCTCATCATAATTAGAATCACCTCTATCCATGATTAAGCAATTTTCTTGGATTGCACTGTTTAGATGATGTATGGGATGAATGATATGCTCTAGGGTTTATAGGGATGGGTATGGATGACTTTAGGAAGCTATGAGTAAAGTATGAGAGGGAGGGGAAGGTTTAGGGAGTGATAAATGAGTGGTAGAATATGATAAAAATGATGGGAATAATAAGTGAAGGGTATAGTTATGAGTTTGAGTGATGGGAAAAACCAAATGACTAGGGTTTTATAGTGAAAATTAGGGTTGTATATAGAGAGTGAAAAACTTTAAAAATCTTCACATATGCAAACTAAATTGCAAGTAAAGCAATGACAAGGCAGATTTGAAGGTAATTTGGTGTAGATTTAAAGTTGGTAGAGTTTTTGGTGTTGGCTGCCCTAAGCACAGTGCCTCTACATAGATACGCAGTGCTAGGCCCTAAGTGCAGCACCCGTTGAAAATTACACAGTGAAAAATCTCCCTAAGCATAGTGCAAGGCCTTACACGCAATGCCCTTCTCCTTACATGCGACACCGGGCAAAATTCCTCCAGAAGCACAATGCCCATTGCCTACATGTAGCGCCGCCTCTGTTTCACTCAAGAACACTTAGAAAATTGATTTTTCTTCTCTCCTTTGGCTCCTTTGATTTGGAAAATGATACAATGGAATGAAATAGATTAAAATGAGTTTATACATGAACCTCATTTTAATTTTTTGATTTTTGAAAACCCACTTTTCCAATGTCTCTTTGCCTTTTAGAAACTTTGATTTTAATGCATGTTCACTTTTTGCTTTCGCAGGTGGATTTGCTCATGTTGCCTTGATTTCTTTGTAGTCTTTGTAGCCTGGAAGTATAGTTTGGTGACTTATGGGTAGCTTAGGATCAATATTACATATAGGAACATGAAATTACATAAAAAAATAAGAATAGAAGCAAAATACTCTGTTTTCACCTCAAAACATGTTTTGAGGTGAAAATTACAATTGACTTTGATAAAAATAATTTTCAATTCTTTTGATACTTTGCTTGAGTTTATTTGGCATCCTCATGTCGTTGCTGATCTTTATTGGAATTCAACCATCAAATTTAACTATGGTGAAAACCCTAAAACCTAATGAGACCAAACCCTAATAACCTAATGGAATGAACTGCAGAAGGAAAATGAATTTTGACTGAAAACAATAAGAAAGAGGATCAGTAAGTATGTTTCATGAGGGAAAACAATAGTGACCTCAACCATCAGTTGATCCATGACCTAATGGATTATTGAAAATTTAAAATATGGGACTCCTACTATGAAAATGCAAAAGAGAAAATTTTGATCACTGATGGCAGTTTGACAAGATTGACATTAACATTGGCTCCAATGGGGATGGTAGCTCCTTGGAGGTGCCAAGAACACCATGGACCTAGTAGCCTTATCCATTGGGCAACAGAGTCAAAACTTTTCAAAAACTGAACACTGACACAATGCAAACTGAAACTGACTCATGACTCAAACTGTGACTAGAAACTAAATAAAAACTAGAAAAGCTTACACATATCATTCAAACATTATAGCCTTCACTTCAGGCCCTAAGCTGGAATGACTGTGTACTTTCAAATCTTGCAATGAAAGGGAAAATGGTATGTACAATGATCATTTCATAATTTCATAAATCACCTTAGAAGTAGTAGTGCTTCAGGAGCCTACCATTAATTGGTCCTCTTGGGATATCCTGGTCATCCATCTCCTTGAGAAAAAAAGCATTCTATCCTCTGTATGTTGCAATCTTATACAGTCCTTTCCACAAATTTTTTAACTTACCATGCTTTCCTTTACCCTTATTTCTAGCATCCCACTTCAACACCACATCATCTAGGTGAAATTTGTTTGCTTTAGTTTTCTGATCATAGATCTTCTTTATCTTTTCCTGTAATCTGAAAGTGTTTTGGAAATCGTCATCCCTTGTTTGCTGAAGATGAATCATCTGATTGATTCTTCGTTGAAAGTCATTCTCTTCACTGCCAGCTTTGTGTAACAGTCTCATAACTAAAAATGCAAGAGATGTTGGAAAGATTGTGTCAATGCCATAAATTAACTCAAATGGAGACATACCTATGGATTTCTTGTGACTCACTCTGTTAGCCCATAACACATTAAGCAACTTTCTGTGCCAATTTTTCTTATTTGTTTCCATCATCTTCTTGATGATGTTCATCAAAGACTTATTTGATGATTCAGCCAAACCATTTCCCTGCAGGTAATATGTTGTATAATGACCCAAAGTAATATTATACTTGCTGCAAAATTCGATCATCCTCTTTGATTTGAATGCAACTGCATTATCTATGATGATTTTATTCGGACAACCGAAATGAGATAAAATATTTGACTCGAGAAATTGGATGATTACCGTATCTATGGCTTGTCTGGTTGGAATTGCTTCAATCCACTTGGTGAAGTATTTGGTTGTTGTTAGTATCCATTTGTGTTGTGCCGATGATGTTGGATGGATTTCCCTGATGAAATCAAGTCCCCACTACTGAAATGGTGCATTTATTTCAATAGGTTTCAGAGGAAGAGGAAGCAATTTTCTTTTCCTTTGAAAGACCTGACATTCATGACAGCTCATGACTGTGTTGTATACATCTGAAAATAGAGTCGGCCAGTAATAACCTACTCTCAATACTTTATTTTCCGTTGTCCTCCAGAACAAGTGACCACCACAATCACCTTTATGAAAGTCATACATCACCTGTTGAGCTTCGTCTTCAACCAAGCAGTTAAGTAAAACACCTCCTGGATCTTTCCAATAAAGGACATTATTTAAAATGTAGAATTTTGCAGCTTTGAGTTTGAGTGATCTACGTTTGTTCTTTGTCATTCTCGGAGGTGGCAAAAGGTGTTGAAGTACATACACTATGTTTGAATACCATTGTGGCTGAAGAAAAATTTTAGACACTCGAATGAGAGAACCTTCTTCTTCATCTTCTAACATGGTTGCTATGAGATTGATATCTAAAGCATGCAGATTTGATTCAGCCACTAGTCTAGCCAAGCCTTGTCATTTAATCATCTTTGTGGGTTTAATCTCCAGATCATATTCCAACATTGCTGCAATCCACTTCCCTCTTCTTCCTTCCAGATCAGTTTGTATCAACATATCTTTTATTGCTGCATTGGGAACATATGCTATGATGTGTCAATGCAGACTGTACACTCTGAAATCCTTCAATGCTTTTACGAGAGAAAGTGCCTGTTTTTTAATTATATTATATAGCAAGGTAGCATCTCGAATAGTCCTAAAAAAGGCAATGGGGTTCTCTAGCTGACCTCTCGTTTGCATTAATACTGTAGCCATGGTATGCTCCGATGCAAATGAAAATATAATGAAATCTTGAGTGTAATCAGGACTAATCAAGTCTGGACCTGTAGATAAAGCATACTTTACCAGATTAAATGACTTCATGGCATCCTCCATCAATTTTACCATGATCTCCTTTTTCAACATGTTAGTTATTTCTCTTAAATGTTTAGCTAAATTGGGTATGAATTTGCATAAGAAATTCATCTTACCATTGAAAGTTTGTATCTCCCTTTTCTTTTGGGGAAAATCTATTTGTTGAATTGCCTCCCCCCTTGAAGGATAAATGTGAACTCCTTCTTTTGAGATAATATGACTAAGCATATTTCCTTCATCCATGGCAAAGAGACTTTTCTTTGGATTAAGAGATATCCCAAACTTCCTACATCTCTGAAAAACAATTTTTAAATGGTGTAGATGCTCATCATCGAAACTTGAAAACACCATCAAATCATATAAATATACAACCAAAAATACATCCTTCTCATTAGCGAAAGCGATGTCCATGGCTTGCTGAAATGTGGCTCCAACATTCTTCAAACCGATTGGCATTTTAGCATAATGAAAAGTTCCCCAAGGTGTGGTAAATGCAGTTTTGTCTCGATCCTTTTCATGCACTAGGATCTGATTATAACCTAAATATAATTCGAGTAGTGACATGCACGATGCTCCAACCACTCTTTACAGGATATGACACATCTTTGGAAGTGGGTAATTGTCCTTCAAAGATACCTTGTTAAGGTTCCGAAAATCTATACACAATCTTATTTCTCCGGTCTTCTTTCATACAAGAACCAAATTTGAAATCTAATCAGAAAATTTGATTAGGACAATTATACCAACTTTAAATAATTTGTTTACATCTTTCTTGATGGAAGGTAGCAGTTTTATGTTGATCCTTCACAACTTCTGTCTGAATGGCTTCTGATCTGGCTTGATGGGAACAGTGTGCTGAATTATATCGTTGTCATACACCTTCAGATCTGAATAATCCCAAGCAAACACATTAGAAAATTTAGATAACAATCTAACATATTTAGTCTTTACCTCGGGAGATAATGCTTTGGACAATTTAACAAACTTGGGCTTATCTGTTGTTCCAATATTGACATCCTCAACTCCTTTATCTATAGGCACCAAGCTCGGCTTTCTTGCAACATCATCTTGATCAAAAAGTTCTTCTAAAGGTATGAGACCTTTAGGAATAATGTTGTCTTTCAGCTGCAATACTCCATCTAATTCACTTCAATCTCTTGTTCATCGATATCATAATCATAATCTATGGAAGTATTTTTGAATTTTCCTTCATTCTGCAAAAAGGTATTGATTTCATTATCATCCCAAAACACTTGCCAATGCCTTAAATTATTCGTAATAATAGGGTAGTGTTTGACTTGAATTTCAAACTTGTTACTGGAGTTCATTGGAATCTTCAGATTACTAGCTACAGTGGCAAGTGAATCAGTAATAATATTTTGCATCCGGGGTATAGCTATTAAAGTATAATCAGGAAACATTCGCAAGATGTCTAGGACTGCATTTCTGTAGGCTCTCATCCGCAGGTGCTTTGCTTGATACTCTCCCTTTACCTATTTGATTACAAGCTCTGAATCACCATGGACCGAAATCCTTTTTGCATTTAACTTCTTCAAAATTTTCAAACCTACAATCAAAGCTTCATACTCCGCTTCATTGTTAGAGCAGTCAAAAGCCAATTTGTAAGAACACACTATAACATTACTAGGAACTTTGTCAGGCTGGAAAGCAGGGCTCCGAATCCAAATTCCTGTACCAGCACCATCCTTACCAACAACATCATCAAAATCCATGCTCCAAAGACCCACCTCTTCTTCTAGATGTTGAAATTCTATTTCCTTTTCTGCCTTACCTTGACTGATCTCTTCATTTTTTTGTTGTTCAGTGACCTTTTACTGCTAGTATGTGGACTCCTCAGAAGAACTTGTTAATTTCTTTCTTTCTTGATCAAGGGTTGCTCTAAAATTTTCTAAAATCTACGGTACATCATCTACTTCTATTAACTGGCCATTTACATCATTCAAACCACTGTCTGAGTATAGTACAAATTATTCTAAATTTGTATATACAACATTTATTGGATGATTAAGTGGCTTCTCTTTTCTAGTGATCATGTATTTCATTTTCTTCTCCTTGTATAGTTTTCTCAATTGGCTAAACATGGGAATGGTAGCATAAGAGAAATCAAGTTGTAAAGTTCCATTAATTTTTTCACCCCACGATCTGGACAAGAGCATACCGAATTGCAGTGGAATATCAGCAATAATGACATCCATCAAAACATTTTTGGTTGGAATCTGGTCTAAAGATACTACCAAGTCTTTGATAAGACCAATACAACAGACCCTTCTAGAATCAAAAGAATACATGTCATGATATTTTCGAGTAATGTCAAGGCCCATCTTTTCCATAATGGCTTTTGGCATCAGATTATGAGAAGCTCCGGAGTCGAACATGGCATTATGGAGAACATACTCGTGTATTCTAAGGCTTATATAAAATGGAGGGACTTCACTATCTTCTAACTGATCTTCTAAGGCAGGGAAAAAAATGAGCTCAGGCTTATCATCTTTTACATTGACCATGTCTGAGAAAGGATCTAATTGCAAAATTTGAGACACATGGTTTCTATAGCTGTTGTTCTTAATCAACTCAGTCAAAGGAATTGAAACTTTTAATTTAGAAATTTCATTTTCTAAGCTAAAAGCTGAAACATTTTCTACCTCTTTGACAGGAAGGTCCTTCTTTTATGCTCTTTCTTTTGCTTCACTTTGCTAATTGTTCTTCTCATTTGTAACGTTATTTGTTGATGGTCCTTTGTTGGAACTTGGATCAGTAGGGTCATTCCCTTTCTTCTGAATTCCTGAAGAATCATTTTTCGATTGTGCTTCCTTTCGTTTTTGAATTGGACTGACTTGTACATCTCTTCTTCTCAATGAATATTGCTTCTGCTATGTTGTCAAGGAATTCATATATCCCTGCTGATAAACATCTGACTCATCCTCCAAAACTGCCTCATTTTCTAGTATGTAATTTTCATCCCTTTGGATGTTTGGAACCTCTACATATTCTTCATCTTCCATCAGAAAAATGGGCATACCATCGGCGGTGAAGAAATGGTTTGCTTCAACCACCAAATCCTCGTCATCTTCCTCCTCCATTTTGTGCACATAGCTCTGCTACAAAGGAGTTCTAACCTGTTGTTGTTGTGCTGTTTGATCTTGTGCCTTTTGTTTCCTTTGCTTAATCCAGAATTGGGGCTACTGTTGTCCTCTAAAGTTTGGATTCTTGATTAGTGTTTCAAGTCTATTTTCCACAGTCAACCAGTCAAACATCTTCTCAAATTTCTGGAGCAAAGTATCCATCTTAACATCTAAGGTAGATGCTTCTTCCTTTATAGTCACCTTCTTTTCAGATTTCATTTGGGCTCTTTTGGCCAGCAGATTTGCTTCTACACTTACAATGTTCTTCTGCATATCTTCAAGTGTGGTAGGATCTCTTTCTTGTAACTAATATACCATATTAGCATCGAAACCATCTGGAAACCTGAGCAAGGCTAACCCCACTGGTGGTTTAATGTCAGTCGTAATAGCATTATATACTGCATTAAACCTTACACAGTAATCTTGCACACTTTCACCCACATTCCTTTTGATATTTTCATACTCAAACAAAATTTGGAGTGGGTTCTTCTTTACCTCCCACCGGTCTAAGAATTTTCTATGCAGAACCGACAAAGTGTTGATAGAGGCTACTGGTAAAGCTTTGAACTATTTTCGAACTTCACCTCCAAAGCATTGAACAAACAATCTCATAGTCACATTTCTACCTCTACCCCATGGAGAAGTAGGGGTGATAGGTTTTTGATTAGATATGATAGGTTGAAGGGGAAGGGCAGCTATAAACTAAGTTTGAGAAGGGACTTCAGAAATTGATGGGAATACTGTTGAACTGAGAGTAGTGGATGCCAATCTTGAAAGCTAGGGGATAGTGGCAACAATAATGGATGATTGAGGAGAATTTAAATATAGTCATCAATAGATCTGTTTGCCTTTTGAATTTCAAGATTTGTAATAAATTTCTGGTCTAGAACTGTATCATCCAGTGCAGTTTTAGATTTGGTTCTAAACAGAGAGATCAAAATACTCATCAAAAGGTAGGTCCTCAATGAACAACCACTCACTGGGACAGAAATTTGATCTAAAAACAAGTCTAGGACTTACTGAACTTTCTTGTCTTCTGATTATTCTCGGAATAAGGTTGGGATTTTCAAATACAGGGGGAGGATTTGGATCAGGATTGGAACACGTGTATTTTCTCAAAGCCAGTGTGCTCAAATTTTGAAGTTTTTATATTCCTTTACAACTTTTTGTTTCAGCCTAGCAAATTCTAAAACTCATCATCCAAAGTTTTGATAATTTATATGAAATATATTACCGGGGTGATTAGTATTTCATTCCCCAGTATGGTCGCCACTATGTTATCGCTTAGATTTGACCTGAGGCTGAAGGGAGGCAATTCCAGGGTAAACACAAACCAAGCTTAGCCTTGTAGCTCGCCCTCCAAGGCTGGGAGAGGGCTCTCTCCTTTATAATCTTAGTCGGGATGATTGAATCAGGTAAATATTTTAGGCTAGGTATAGTAGCTCGAAAGGTTTTTATTGAATTTGTTGGTGTTTTCTAGATCAGGAGGAGCTTGGAAATTTGGGTCTCGGAAACTAAGTCAAAATTGCAGGGGATTCTATGGGGCAAGGTAGGTATGATATTTAACACCTTAGGCTTGATGGGGTAAAATTATAGACTGGTGAGGAGCTAAGAAGGGCCTGAGCAAGTTAAGAATCCTTCCTGAATAGAAGAAAAAACATGAAATACTGGTGTTTTCCCAAGGCGGAGCATTAAAACCTAATGTATTCCACCTATCTGACTTGAAAACAACCAATCAAAAGCAATGATATGAAAGAGGCATACATAAATAACATGAGAACATATTAACAAAAGAAGAAACACATGCTAAAGGCCATACCACAAGGATCCCATAAAAATAGCTGCAACTTTATAAGTTTCCTGCGAAAACTACTACAAAATGATATGTGTTCAGTACATGAGCATCTAGCTGAATCCAATTTTGCCAATGACAAAGAATATACATGATATAGACTTTCAAAACACTCATCCTAACCATCCGGGGTTGAAACCATGAGAAAAGGAGCTATTTCAACCATTTCTAAACAAGGACCAGGAATTTAGGCAGTCAAACAACTTGCCTCTGAAAGAGGGGAAACTGATTCATTACCCTCAAAAAAACTTTTATCTAATGAATCTACCATCTACTAGTGTTTGACTATTACATTTACAAACCATGGCATTAATTACATCAGAAAATTCACCTCTATGAGAGAGAAAACAAGAAAATAGTCGAAATTTAGCAAAACAATCATCCTGAGTAAAAATGCCCTATGCGTAGCGGCACTGGTCCTATGCATAGTGCCACTTTGAGTACACTTTTGGAGGCCTTCCCATCATCAAAATTGAGCCCAGGATAGCACATTGGAAATATCTTGAAGTCTAGTATTTGGAACACCTATAATTTTTGGATTTGGAGCTTATTTCCCCCCTCAAAATCTGATTCTCCCAAGACTGCTTCTTTGTCCAGAAACTGGCAGAAAGGTCAAATTTTGAGTGTTTTTGGACCTTCTGGTGTACTAATTCTACTCCAAAAATTCTGAAAATTGCTAGGGTGCATGTCCTTGATGCCCTGAATCAAAAAATATAGGAATTTGTGCATTGGGTGCCCCTAGAAAAGGTGCAACGCCACCGACAAAGTTTCTGTGTTTTGTATTTCTAAAATTCCAAATGACAAAATTTCCTCAAAAACTGCCCAAAATTGGTGTGAGGCACCACCAACAACTGCTTTGATTAGCCAAGGAGGCTTCAACCATCATATTTAATATATCCTCCTTCTTTTTGCCTTCTAAAGCCCTCCTTAACCTAGCCTTCAACTTTCTGATCCTCATGTTACAAATTTTATTGCGAGTCATGTAATGATATGCCATGTGTCTAAGAATTTTCTTGTCCCTGTTGGCCTTCTCAATGAGCCCTTCAAGATGTATGTTGACTCTTTCAAGCCAAGTCTCCTTATCATTTTTAATTTCTTGGTCAATAGGAGTCAAAGTGACACGAGCCTCTTTGTCACTTTGCCTCTTTTCTTTTAGTAGTTCAAGCTCCATGAGGACCTGTTTATCACTTAATTGTTTGTTCTTGTGTTCCGAGTATGTGATGACAAACTTGACTCTCTCTAGGTTGTCTGCCAAAGCTTGTATTTGAGCTTCTCTTTCTTGTATGATGATGTCTTTGATGGTTTCTTCATCCTAAGCCTCCAAGTCAATTATATCAACTCCATGATGAGTATAACGTTGTTGTGTCTCCTCATGCTTAGTCAAGTCAAGATCTCTTTCCTCCTCATCACCAAGGTCTTCCTCCTACACTTTTTCCTTCCCTTTGTTCAGATGCTCAACCTGTACCTGTTTTGTTGATGTAGAAGGCAAAGCCCCTTCCACACCTTGTGGAGATAACATTTTCCTGTGAACTAATGAAGAAGGAAAGGTCCCTTCCACATCTTGTGGAGCAAACACTTGCCTAGCAGGTGCAAATAACTTCCTTGTACCTCTCTGATATGTCAAGAATACCAACACCTTATCAGTTTTTGTCTCTTTGTGTTCTTCTCCTATTTTCAAATGAGTAGAGGGCCCACCTATTTCTTGCACCATGGATGGAGGAATCTGAGGTCCCTTGAACATGTCATGAGCAATGAAAGTCTCCCAAGGGATATTTAGAATACTAAGATGGTGAAGAATAATAATTTTGATCAAGGAGTAATGATATATTCTATTCATCTGTTGAGGATATGGCTTCTTCTGCACAAGGTAAGCCATCTTATTAATGTTTCTAAACAAAAAGTAGGTGAGGTTCAACATCTTCACCCTTGTAAAGTGCATGAGGAGCCTGATATGGTAAGTATACAACCTGGAAAATATGCTCTCACAGGTGAAATATTTGATGATGATCCTCATCAAGGGGACATACCTATTCTCTAAAAAATTGAATGAGAATAACCTCTTCACCTGAATTTTGTACTGAAGCTTAATGTAAGGCTCATAATAATGCTCATTAAGGTCCTGAGCCTTATACAATTTCTCACCAACATCAGGGATCCTGGTGGCCTCTGAAATAATATATAGTGACACTAATAAAGTCACCCCAGCAAGAGTCACTTCATTGTTATGAAGGTTGGTTACAAAGAGTCTAGCCAATTCATGATGAAACTGAAATCTCCCCACTAGTTGACAGAATTCATAACATTGAAGGTGTCTGAAACAAGAAACTACTAATGGGGAGGCCTGTAGTTCTGCTAGGTTGGTTGGCTCTTCTCTTGTGATTTTACCTCCCTTATGAGGCTTTCTCTATTGGAAAATTCCTCTAGAAGCACAACGCCCATTGCCTACACGCAGCGCCGCCTCTGTTTCACTCAAGAACACTTAGAAAATTGATTTTTCTTCTCTCCTTTGGCTCCTTTGATTTGGAAAATGATACAATGGAATGAAATAGATTAAAATGAGTTTATACATGAACCTCATTTTAATTTTTTGCTTTTTGAAAACCCACTTTTCCAATGTCTCTTTGCCTTTTAGAAACTTTGATTTTAATGCATGTTCACTTTTTGCTTTCGCAGGTGGATTTGCTCATGTTGCCTTGATTTCTTTGTAGTCTTTGTAGCCTGGAAGTATAGTTTGGTGACTTATGGGTAGCTTGGGATCAATATTACATATAGGAACATGAAATTACATAAAAAAAAAATAAGAATAGAAGCAAAATACTCTGTTTTCACCTCAAAACATGTTTTGAGGTGAAAATTACAATTGACTTTGATAAAAATAATTTTCAATTCTTCTGATACTTTGCTTGAGTTTATTTGGCATCGTCATGTCCATGCTGATATTTATTTGCATTCAACCATCAAATTTAACTATTGTGAAAACCATAAAACATAATGAGACCAAACCCTAATAACCTAATGGAATGAACTGCAGAAGGAAAATGAATTTTGACTAAAAACAATAGGAAAGAGGATCAACAAGTATGTTTCATGAGGGAAAATAGTAGTGACCTCAACCATTAGTGGATCCATGACCTAATGGATTATTGAAAATTTACAGTATGGGACTCCTACTATGAAAATGCAAAAGAGAAAATTTTGATCACTGATGGCAGTATGACAAGACTAACACTAACACCTCCCAAACTAATCATTTCGTTGAACTTTTGACCTGGTGTGAAAGTCATTATGTACCAAGTCAAAGAGCTATAGTTTCCTGAAATAATGAGATTTGTTTTCCATAAGCCCGAAATACATATTCCAAGATTTTCAGATAAACCCTTAGAGTTGTCTTTATCCTTTTTTAGTTGATTCCCTGATGGAAATCTATCAAAAAATTACCTTTCAGCAACGAGCTCACATTTTTGTGTCATTTTTACTTGAAAATTTAGAATTTCCTCGAACGAACCCACCACAGTCCTCTGCTACATTTCCAAAAACGTCTAGACATGTTATTTATATGGTTTTTGTCTCTTAGGTGACCAAAATGATCACTGGGTTGATGAAGTTATCTTAGGATTTCTGTCGGTGTTTTCATCTGGCAAAAAACCCTTAGCCATTTTTAATTTTAGTCAGTTTATATCAGATGTTATCCATGAAAAATTTCTAATATTTAGTATTGACGGATCTTTTAAGCATCAATCAATATTTGCATATTTATTTTTGTACCACCAGTCAAAAAGATTCAAAATCCCGCTGCAAAATCTTGATTCACAGGGAATACCATAGTCCGTCATCCACTAGACTTCTTTTGTCAGGAAAGTTTTAGAAGAGTATTCTTTCAGTGATTTTGTGAATCAATTTTTACATATGGAATTGTGTCTCCTTAGATGTGATGTAGTTCCAAGAATATCTACAAAAAAAACAATATTTTGCATCTTAGTGAACAATCGAAAGTGGCATATTGGTACCTTTACCAAAATGTTACATAAATCAAAGTTTATGGTTGTGAATTTCCCCCATATAAACTGCTAGTTTTCATGCCCATGAGGATTTTTGATATAGAGTTAATTATATTAAGAATGAACATGGATGAAATTCATTTTGTGTTTAGGAAGCAAAAGGCCCAATTTAAGTTGAAATCACAAGTTGGTCCATTCATATTTAATACTAGAGAAACAGAAAAGGAAGATGGGAATTTATTGAGATAGATGAAATTTAAGATAAGTTTCAGCTGGCCTTACGATCCTCTAGGAGTAATTTCATCTGTGAGAATTGAATAGAATTAATCTCCATATAGTCACATATCAAAACTAGAAATTGAGAAATATGCAAATCAGGAAGTATGGGAGGAAAACACTTTGTAAGAGGTTGAGAATAAAATTTCCATTCAAACAACGCTAGAGACTCCAAGATTAAAAGAAAATGAATTAAAGAGACAAAGTGAGAGTATGTCTCCTATAACTTTCGGCTTTAAACCAACAAAATTTAAAGTTTTTAAAAGGGGAAAAACAATGAATGTAGAAGAAGAACCATTAGAGATCATAAATCCAAAAGAATATACTAGAATTGTGCTATCAAGTGACCCTTTGTATTCTCTACAACAAGCTGAAGAAACAAATTCTGACTCCCCTACTTCCCCTTCTTTAGGAAAACAAAATATTTTCACAAGATTCAAAGAAATGAAGGAGAAGAATGAAGCACTGAAGACTTCTACCTATTCTAAGTTTTGGAAACAACCTTATACTACTGAAACCAGATTTTTGTCTACACTGGATCGTGACAGAGGACAGTTCAATTAGAATTTCTTGATGCAAAGGTTCCAATTCTTAAATGTGTAGAGGATTACAAGACTTTTGTATTTTCTTTTGAGACAAAGTAGATTCATCCAATAGATAAAATTGATCTACATAAATAGGCAGGTGAGATGATTTATTCCTCCTTGACAAGTTTTGCCATGAATATTTCAAAGTTACAAGATTCTCTAAACAATATTCATTCTTAGCTTAAGCTAGAAAATGTGTCCTCATTACTAAAGATACAAGGATAAAAGGATTGGAATATCTCGTAATCAAATTACGATTAGATTCTAATGATTTTAATTATTCTGAATAAATTATTAAGAGAAGAAATGTAGATATTCAAGCATTAAGAAAGCAGCCGCAATTACCAACAACAGAACATCCTCAAAATTAGGAAGTGGGGATTTTAGAGGAAAAAAGGAAAATTTGTTGTGTATGATTGTTAAGTAGAATATTCATATTAAGAAGATGTAAGTAGATATGGAAATACTCTTAAAAGAGGAGGAACAACAAATGAGTGTAGGAATTTCTATAGTACAAACAAAATCAAACAACGAATAAGCCACTAAATAGTTGTCAAAGGATATGGGAGACCTGTCATTAAGAAATCTTGAAATAGAGAAATTAAAGGCATCACTGCAAAGAATGGAAGAAAATAAACTGAAGATGTATAATGCATACATCTCAAAAGTGCAATAATTTCAAGTTATCTAAACAACTTGAAAAGTACACAGATGAATCAACCATTACACATACATTATCTCAAGCAAAAGAGAAAATATGGATTGACATCAAATCAGCCATTTTAGAGTTGTGGACATTTATTGAAATAATTTTTGAACATGAACAAAAAGTACAAGAAGAAAAAGTAGCCAAAACAGAAATCAAAGAAGAGGTGGATCACAAACCAGGAGAAGAAACAAGGATCATCAAAGTGCTAAATGCAAAAGCTAAAGATGAATTTGAAGACTTGGGAATTGAAGAGAGGACAATCACAACCCCAGAATTAGAAAGATATTAACAAAAATAAATTTAATGTTGTATCTAGAAAACAAATGGCAAAACTTAGAAGCTCAAATCAAGAAGTTCCACAAAAAAATTCTTTTCTCTAGAAAAAAGGACTCCCATCCCTAAGAGATTCTCGTGACTAGTTAATTCCACTAGAAAATTACCAGTACAAGTTGCATGACGTAACAATAGGTAAATTGAAGTTTGCTAAGGTAAAAGGGTCATTGGTGGTAAACATTTTCTAGAAGGTTTGGAGAATGATTGATTTATTTTACATGAGGACTATCATCTGTTTATTACGAAGACAACTTTTGAGAAGTACACTGAAGTGGATGAAGTCTACACGAGGGTAATTAAATTTTCATGTCCAGATGATGAAATTTTTTATAAGTTCTTTGAACTTCTTGAGTGAACTAGAAGTAGAATTTCAGGTAGCAACATAGAAAAAGTAGGAACAAAATGCAAATTTTTAGGTGTCAGTACGATAAAAATAGGAGCACAAAAAATAGGAGAATATTTCAAGGCAATAGTGGCAAACAACATCCTTGAATAGTGTGTTGTTTCTATCAAATCAGTTTCAAAATCCCTATTTTGAATTGTACTAATTAGATATATCCAAGTCATTTGGGATAAAACTTTATTTTTGTAAAGGATTGTATTGAAATATATATTTTTAAATTATACACTATATATAAGTTGTAATTTGAAGTAAGAAGGGTTGAACCTTTGAGAGAGAGAAGAAACATATTGTAGTTTTCAAGAAGTTTTTGAAGATAATCAAAGGATTCTGACTTCAGTTTTAACAACAATTGTGTTCATGTGAGTTTTTCTGGTATATTAATTTCTATTTTTCTTCATATGTTCAAGGTAACATAGGAGTTAGGGTAAAGCTAAGTTAAGCATTAACTTCCATGACATGCCACTTCAAAGTTATAATCATCACTAAGAATATCTAATTAAACATGATGTTTAAATTAGTGCCTCTACATCATTTAATCTCTACCTTCTCTCATATCTTGGATGTATATATAATGGTTGTAGAAATTTCTACTATATCTGATAAATTAAGTATTTAGGATGAATGTTTAATTATCATATATCTTCTTCTTTCTTCTATCAAAATCAATTTAAGGATTATATGCTATTAGTCATGAAAATCCACACTTTGAAAATATTAGAAGTTTTTGGATTGTACAAGTGTAAATGGTTTGAGTCATTGGTCATCCATTTAAGTTAAATCCCTCACTTAGTTTCTTTGGCACAATTCCTGATCCTAGAAATGTCTTCAAAGATACAACAGTTGCAAGATATAGTTTCTTTCCCACCACGACTCCCTAGCTACAAGGAAACATAATCACAGTCAATATGACATTTCCCAAATGGCATGATAAGATTATTCCTCACATAAATTTTCATAAACTAGTTTACTCCCCTTGAGTTCATTGTAGGATCCTCATACCTTGACCATGTTCACCCACACCTTCATCTTATAATAAGTGAATGTTAAGGCATGGTCAGATGTTCTCCCACCTTCATGTATTTCCCCATATAGTAGTACCCTTTTCATTACTAGCATCTATGTTTTCGTCCTTTTCTAGAGAAATTTTCATTTGCATGATTCAAACGATAGCCACATTCTTCCTTCTTGGCTCACTTCCAACCAACCCTCTAATTGGTCATCATTAATGCACCACTATATTCAAACTTAGCCTCTCACACCTCCATGATGTATTATACCATTTGCATGATCACCCCCCATTCATTTCCCCCACATAGAGACTAACCAATAGGCACCCTACCCTCTACAATCATTTCCCTACACTATTATGTAGGTTATCACACATTGTGGAACCCACCTCTATGTTTGTACATCCCAAACCATATTTACATTCTTTTGTAAATTTTGAAAAGATCCTTTTTGGAAGCAAGGAACTCACTCATTTTTGTACCTACTACTTAGCAGCAGTCCCAAGTCACCTTTGGTTGGAGCACATATTTTTATACCCCATCCACTCAATATCAGCTTCATGTTGCGACACTTTGTCACTTCTAGTTAGAATATCATATTGTTGTAAACCCAACTTAGCTAGTTAAAGAAAATATCTATCACTCCCCTGAATGTCCACTTAAATCCAAGGGATTACTTACCTCAATTTGTTTTGATTTTCACCCATTATACTTGTTGACACTAATTTTTGAAAAAATATTGATTTTTGCATTAGGCTACAAAATTGTGCCTCTATCATTGCTTCATCATACTTAACATGACCCTAAAATCTATTCATTTCTACTTATCCATGACCAAATGGAGGAGGAAACCATAAGAAATTATATATTTCATGAATGAATATCAATGCATGTACCACAATTACTATTTTTTATGTTGACGAATGATCAAAAGTAAAATGCATGATTGTGAATAATTTGAGAACATGTTCATTTAAAAAAAATAAGGAAAAATGATTACAAAAACAATTTTGATCTTGATAATGGATAATCTTACCTAAGTTGTAAGATCAGAGGAATCATGGCAATACAATATGCACACTAAGGAAATGCTTTGAAGACATGATAAATATATTTTATGTTATATTCTAAGCTTTGGAACATGGTTACAAACTATCCTAATGGATTGAAGTTATGATACATGTTTATGCATTGGAATTTGGATTGTTTGGCATACTTATATGGCTATGGTGGCAAACTATGTGTTAATTCAAGTCTTGCGGAGGTTATGCATATTATGTTGAGGTTTGAAGTTATATGACATATGAGATGAATTGTTGATATTCCATAATCCTCCTTGTGACATCGACTTAGGGTTATACACATGTTAAAGTTCTTTGGCTCAACTACTGGTTAATTTCGTATATGGTATATTGTTTGTTCTCCCATGTATTGCTCCATGCAATTATTGTTGGGAGAATGCCACATGAATTCAGTTTTAATGTGTCTTCGTTACATTTAATTCACTTCTAGTTTGCATGATTTTTGATACACATTCATCCTGAAGTGGCTTGGTTCCATTCTCAGCCTTAAATTCCCAGCCTTAGAAAAAGTAAAATCATCCTGAGAAGTTAATGATCCAATATCTAAGTTAGATCAACCAATGGAAATGGATTTATTGATAGATAAAAGACTCTCCTTGATGATGGTTTTTCTTATTTTTAAATTTAATAACTCAACTCAAAGAATTTGGGGTTTATTTCAAAAGTTTTACCACTATTACTATTCCAGTCTCTGTGGCAAATTAAGATTTCAGAAAGGCGTTAGTCTGCTATCTCAATGGACATTTATGTTGAAAGTTGTAACTAGTTTCACTCTTCATAATTGCATTTGAATATTGACATATTATTATTGTCAAAATAAATAAAAAGAAAATATTTTTGTAAAAGAAAAATTACTTATTTTTAGTTTCTTTCCCATGGTCATTAGTCCTAGGTCCAACACCCATTGATTGTTCTATGGATTTGGTCTTGAGTCAAAGTCAATGTAATAATGTAACAAGACCCATTGAGCATTTGTATCAAGAAAATGAAATATTATAAAGAAGCGTCTGGAATCCACAAAATATCAAGTCATACAACCCTTTAAGTGTGCTCAAAAGTGACCCTTCCTACCTAGAAAAAGCCTATAGAAAGAAGAGGACTTCGACCTCTTGATGCACACTTACTCAACATACATTCTTGTGGTATTATTTGTAGAAAAATATTAATTCAAGAGTCCTAGAACATGACGAGAAGATCAACAAATGAAGAAGGAAGGATGGATAGTTTGATCTCTAAAGTTTCTTCTTTCTCTCCCATGTGAAATTTCTATGGTACCTATGGTTTCCACAAGCCTGAGTTATGTAGAAGACAGTAGCAAACTTCATTGAAGAAATTCATCTCTTGTTGGGTGGTTAACCTTATCTTTATAAATTGGTTTTGTGTCTTGGGTCTTGGAAGTTTCTTTTGCAAAATATTCTATAGGAAGAAGTTCTCTGGGTTTTCCCTTGTTAAGGGTTTTTCCCCGGCTTAGAGCCTATTTCTGGTGTTCCCTTTTTTTATCTCATTTGTTTGGAACTTATTTGATTATGAAAAGAAAAAAAATAACAATGATAATGAAGTAACTGTGTGTTACAAATAAATGTCATTGTTTAAGAGAAATCATCTTACTCTAACGAAAGCCCTAGATTTCTCAACATGGTTTTAAAGCTTTGGTTAATTCCCATGAGGGAAAAATAAGATTATTAAAGGCTTCAAGACAATCAAGGGAAGTCTTCTAGATAGGACCAAGATCCTAGAAATAAATGATCATAATTTTGAAACTCTATTCACAGAGAAAAGACTGAATTCCTCTCCAAGAAAAGCGAGGGTTCTTGGAAGGCTTAAAAGCCGCTCTTTAGGGCTGAGAGGCCTATTTTATAGCTTATGGAAGGCCAAGTCCATAAAAGTAGAGATTGAACCACTAGGAATACTCTAAAATATTTGAAATCACGGTCATAAGAAGTTCGCATTCTTTGTAGTACCTCAGAGTTGGATTTTTATAAGTATATGTTTGTGGAAAAAGCTCAGTTATAATGGCCAAAAAAGGAGTGTAAAAGGTGTTAAGAATCATCATAAGATTGAAAGTTATGAGCATATAATCTCTCATTATCTTTGTCACTTTGAAAAAAAGGAACCAAGTTTCCCATATTGAAGTTCTATGATAAATTTCGGATGGCTTCAGTCACTCGAAAAGGATTCTAATCAAGCTTAGGTGTATTGTTGAAAGTCTTAAGCATAACCATAGTCATATTATGAAAGCACCGAGACCCTTTCCAGATCTATAAATTAAAAGAAACTAAAGAACTAATTGTTTAATATATGCTTCTTGAGGAAGATCATAACAGTCCTTCACACACTATATGATATATCCAAGATCAAGCAGCTTTGGTGGACCGATCTCTCATCTATAATCATCAATCTTGAAGAAAAATATTGAATTCCTATCGTATGGAAACTTGGATTTTGTAAAAAGGAAGCACTATTCTAGAGTTTATATATATATGCAAGAAAAAACAATAAGAAGAGAAGTCAACTTGTGAAGTCTATACCCTGGCCACCTTACAGAAAGAGAAATCCAAAGACCTATAAGCATATATATTTTCCAAGGAGCAGATTATATGTCAAGGAGACTCTTTAGAAATTGAGTAAGGCATATGAGTGTTCTTAAAGAATGTAAGGACTATGGACACCACATATCTCTACAATGGTATGATATTGTCCACTTTGGGCCTAAGCCCTCATGGATTTGCTTTTGGACTTACCCCAAAAGGCCTCATACCAATGGAGATATTTGTCCATCCTTATATACCCATGATCTTGCCCGCTTCTAGTCAATGTGGAACTTTGGTCGTATACCCAACAATCCTCCCCTCGAACAAAGGACCATCGAGCCTCCCCT
>APFE030318607.1:28413-49103 GCA_000404065.3 Pinus taeda | reverse complement strand
CCCCCCCCCTTCTCAGTAATATTTCCAACAGTGAGTATGTGTCAAATGAGTTTAAGAACTTCTGTGTAGTGGAAGGGATTAAATAGGAGTTGACGACACCCCATAACCCTTAGCAGAATGGGGTTGCTAAGAGGAAGAATAGAAGCATAGTAGGGGCAAAGAGGGTGATGTTGCATGATCAGGGCCTACCACTACACTTATGGGTGGAGGCATGCAACACAACAGTCTATGTTCAGAACCATAGCCCACACTAGATACTTGAGATGAAGACACCAAAGGAGGCTTATTTCGATAAGAGGCCAGATGTTGGTCACTTCAAGATTTTTGGGTCATCGGTATATTTCCATGTGACTAAATATGCACAAAAGAACCTTGATCCTACAATAGAGTTGGGGATATTTATGGGGTACACTGATACAACTCACAACTATCGGGTGTACGTTTCAACTAGAAGGATGAAAATGGTTCATAGGGATGTTATATTCAATGAGGAGAAGGCCATGCAAGTTTCCCTTGAGAGGGAGTTTCAAATACATGCAGTTGGGGAGCTTTTAGCTTTTAAGGTTGATGAGCCTCAGATTGATGTGTATAAGCCACATGTAGAGGATTTGGGACTGCAGACATCCACTTAGGCAGAGTCTTCCAAAGAGGGAATAAAGCACACCAGAGAGGCTCGCATATTGTTGGATGATGCATGAGATAATGTGGGAGAACCCACTTCTCAGTGCAAGAAAAGGAGGTCACCTTAGAGGTACACTAGATACATGGATCTTATGGGCAAATGTGTTGTGATAGAGCCATATTCCTTTAAGGAAGTAGTGCAGCAGCTGGATTGGGTTGATGCCATGGTGGGGGAGGATGACTCCATTGTTCGTAACATTGTTTGGGATGTGGTCCCAAGACTGGAGGACATGTTAGTGGTGATCTCACATTGTCTTTACAAGTTAAAGAAAGATACAGATGGTAGTGTGGAGAAGCATAAGGCTAGAATTGTGGTTCATGGCTTTTCACAGGTAGAGGGGATTCACTATGATGAGAAATTTTCTCCTATTGCAATGTACTCGTCAATCATATCTATATTGGCACTATTAGTACAGATAGGTTGGAAGATACATTAGATGGATGTGAAGACAACCTTCCTTAATGGCATGATAGAGGAAGGGGTGTACATAGAGTAGCTTGAAGGTTTTGAGACCTTTGATCATAAGTCACATGTGTTCTGACCCAAGAGAGCATTGTATGGGCTGAAGAAAGCACCTCGTGCTTGGTACACCAGGATATATTGCTACTTCACCAGGTTGGGATTCACCAAGAGTGAAGTGGATGTGAACCTTTACCACATAGTGGTTTTTGGCTACTTGGGGCTTGACCCAGGTTTAGTAGTGAGTTTAGCCAAGAAAATCCCAGTACTACTGGCCCTTTCGGCAACAGTCCGCGGTGTACGGACTGAGGTCTCACCCAAGGTAGTATGGGAGGGTGCTGGAACCAGGTTTCTGCACCCTAGGGATGTCTTGATGAAGTCTGGGAAGTTCACGAATCGATCCTGCATGCTTGTGCTGCTCTGTAAAACCGTCTGTGCTTCGCAGCTTGTGCAACTGCTTTCGCGTAGCTCTATAAAGAGCGTGAAGAGGTGCTATCTAAATCCTTTATCCTTGCTGCGCTACTATTATAGATCTTAACTTAATTGCATATACCCAATATTCTCATTAATCATTCAACATTCATAGCAAGTGTGCGCAATCATAAACCCGTAAAGAGATGCATAAGCATAATAGGAGTATAAACACACAGGATTTGAGAATCAACTTATCTTTCATTAATTCTTTGTCCAAGTACAATCCCAACTCCGTCCTACGCACTCAGCTGCAGGGGTCCACGCACATTGTTGTGGACTCTACCAGGCCTTTGTGCACACAGCTGCAGAGCCTCTCCCTACTACTACAACCCAAGACTTGGACTTACAGACTCAGAGCGAATTCCTCATCCAAAAGAATATATGACTTAAGACTAAGACTGCCTTTACACTTAAAGCCTCGCTCTATTTATACAATCCCATGGTCCATGGACCATGTGTAGGCTAACACATTCTATATTACATTGCATTATTTTAGGGCAGACAACCCTAGACTCTTGCACTCCATGCCCACATTTTGTGAGGTATTTACATTACATGGACCAAATCTTGGGATTTAAGCCCCAAAAACATGCTATGGGGGGGATCCGCTGCCCAACAGGTCCCCAACACAAACATCGTGACTTGTCTCGAGTCACTCGACTGGTACGGTGATCTTCACGTGGAGTCCATCCAACTCTACTGGCGTGGCATGAAGGTCCGCAATTCACCATGCTACAATGGTCTGGATATGCTCCATTTCTGATTCTTAATCATCTTTGTCTGACTTGATTCTCTACTTTGATGTTGGCTTCTAGTACCTATGTTTATAGTCCTACACTTCTATCTGGCTTGTGGGGTCGCGAAGACTATGCTTTGGTCGGTTAGTCAGGTAGTTGGCCCACCCATGTAGGGCTTCAGGTGACTACCATTTACTCTTCCTGGGAAGGGCTCTCCATTGATTTTGACTAGCTGGACCGTGCCTCCGTCTGTGACCTCCTTTACCACATACAATCCCAACCAATGCATTCTAAATTTTCCCAGAAATTTTTCAAACTTGCTGTCATACAGCAACACTAAATCGTTCACCTTGAATGTGCGCAACTTGATATGGAAATCGTGCCAGGATTTCTTGCGTTGTTTTTGGAGCTGCTAATGGAATCCTTCTAGAAACCATTCTTCCTCGAGTTCTTCCAATTGTGCTAGTCTCTCTTCGAAGGCTTCGTGGTCTGACATGCCTGTAAGTGTTGCTATCCGTAAATTGGGTATGATGTATTCCATTGGCATGACTGCCTCCATGCCATAGACTAACCTAAAAGGTGTCTAACCCGTTAGTTTATTGCACGTGGTTCTGTATGCCCATAATATGGTAGGTATGCATAGGTCCCAGTCGTTTTGTTGTGCGTTACATACTTTGGTCAATGCAGTCTCCAGAATATTGTTGAATGCTTCTACTGTCCCATTATCTTGCGGATGTTACAATGTACTTTGTTGGTGATGCACCTGGAACTCCTCAGTGAGTGTGCTGATAGTTTCATTCAAGAAGTGCATTCTACGGTCAGTCATTAAAATTTTTGGGCATCCAAACCTTGTTAACATGTGGTCGAACAAAAATTTTGCAGTTGTGGCAGCTATGCAATCCTTAACCGGTTGTGCTTTCGCCCATCGAGTTAGGTACTCTATCGCGGTGATGATGTAGCACTCATCCGTCTTTCTTGGAGGTTTGATTGGTCCCACAAAATCAATTGCCCATTTTTCGAATGGCTGCAATTTCATCTATGGATTGAGTGGCATCTCATCCCTTCGAGATGGTTTCCTAGTCCTTTGACGTATGTCGCAGGCCCGACAATATGCTTTCGAATCTTGATGTAAGGTTGGCCACCATAGCCCAGCATGAAGAATCTTCTGGGCCATCGTACGTCCTGCATAGTGTCCTCCTGTAGCCCCCCGAGGTGCTTCCGCGAGGATCTATCCTCATTCAAATTCAGGTACATATATTCGCAATACCTCATCGTTTCCCATCTTGTAGAGGTGCCCTGCGATGATAGAAAATTCAACCGCACGTATCACTAATTCCTTCTTTTGTTGGATGGAATATTCCTTCAGCACAGTCCCTGTGGTTAAAAACTGGATTGTATCTTCGAAGTGGCTATCTGTGACGTGCATTGTAAAGAGCTGTGCATCAGGTAGTCCTTCTTTCAAAGTTGTTGGCTCCTTGCCTATCTCGATTCGTGATAAGTGATCTGGTCCTGCATTTAGGTGTCCTAGCTTTACGGTAACCTCGAAGTCATATTCTTGAAATAGTAACAACTATCTATATGCCCCCCAATACAGGCTTGTTCACTAGGAATTTCAATACGGAAGGGTCAGTATAAATCTTGAAGTTCCCGCTAAGCAAATAGTGTCGATATTTTTGGAGCGCATATACCATTGCCAATCATTCGTGCTTAGTAGTAAAATAGTTCTTTTTGGCTTTGGACAGCCATCGACTTGAGAACGTGATCGGGTGATCCACGCTTTCCGCACCTTCCTGCATGAGTACAACTGCCAGCTTGATACATGACACATCAACATGTACATGAAATTCTACGTCAGATTTTGGGAAGACCAAGATGTGGTAGATGCCATTTTCTCCTTGAGAATATCCAAACTTTTCTTACAATCATCATTCCAACAATATTTAGCTTCCTTTTTCAATAGTTGTTCCATTGGCGCTGTTATTTGTGCATAGCTCTTGATAAACTTTCTATAGTAACCAGTGTGCCCTAAAGTGGAGTGTAGTTGTTTGACACTTCACAATGGTTCCAGATTGAGAATAACGACAATCTTTGCAGGGTCCACCATCAGGCTTTGTTTGCATACCACATGGCCAAGCAGGTTCCCAAAGGGGACGAGGAAGGTGCATTTTTTAAGATTTAGCGCAATCTGGTGTCATCGACAAGTATCCAACATTAAACATAAGCTCGCTATATGGTGTTTAACTAACCCAAATACAGTCTGATCATCCAGATAGACCTCCAAAAACTTGTCAATTTATTCCTTGAATGCGGCCACCACTACACGCGAAAATATCACTGGCACATTCTTCAATCCAAAGGGAATAACGGTGTATTGAAAACAACCCGATTTGGTTGCGAAGGTTGTCTTGCTCCTATCTTTTGGTGCAATCTTGATCTGATGGTAACCTAAGAAGCCATCCGTGAATGAGTAAGCTTCCTGAATCTTGACCGCCAACATTCTCCAATACTTCATCTGTAAACAGTGTCGGGAATGGATCATGAACAAAGGCATTATTAAGCTTTCTGAGGTCCATGCCGATTCTTATTTTGCCCTTCTATTTTTTCTCTTGTACTACCATAGGACTCACCCAGTCAAATTCTTCCACTGGATTAATAATTCCTACTGCAAGCATTTTGTTTAATTCTTTGCAGATCTTTTATTTATACTTCAGATTCAAATGGTAAGGTTGCTACTTAACTGGCTTCGCATCTGATTTCAGAGTGATCTTCATCATCCCTAAGTCGCCTATGATCCCCTTTAAGTCCGTGATTTTGGTCGGGAACAAATATTGATATTCATTGAGTAACTTGGTGACCTTATCTACCGTAGCATCGTCCCAATAGTCCCCGAGCATTGCGTACTTTGGCTCCGCATCTATACCAATGTTTACTTGCTTTGTTTTTAATGGCGCAGTGATGTCGGGATCCTAAATTGATGGTCCTCGAACTTCGCAACACCCTTCAATTTATGGAATATTAATATTTCGGGGGTCATCATCATCCTCCCCTACTTGTACATTATAACATTCTAGGGCCCGGCTTAACTGGGCTTCCCATGCTGGTTGAACCACTTCCCGAGGTTCCTGTGGTATTTTGAAGACGACAGCTTTTACAACTTGCAGCGTGTCATCAAAAGTATCTGACCATTAGTCTTCAAATGTGAATGTTAACAAAAATCCCTCACGCAAGACATCCCATTCGCTTGTACCATGTCGGAGTTCTGTCTTGGTACACCAATTCATGGGTATGACATCCAGGGTATGGTAGAATAAGTGTACCCATTTAGGCTAAGGTTCTTCTCCACAGGCCTTGGTCCACTTCACGAGGTGCGTGCAGAGGTCATCGCATCCATCATATTTATCTTCCATCCATAGTTGCTGTTTCCCAAATCGTAGGCGCATCATCCTCCTACAGCCATGCCAGTTTTCAAAATTTCCTTGATCTGTTCCCCACCATCACACAGGTGTCACGCGCAGTGCCCACCTCAACGCATCGAACCACTGTTGTTTTGCTACTGCACTCTCAAACTTGCTCAAGAATTCATCCACCACTGTCAATCCATCATATGTTGGCAGATTTCGGGCCTGGGTTGTTATGCAACCCAGTGATCTAGTCATCATGTTGCAATTTAGCGTTGTCAGTTCGTTCAACCAATTGTGCCGGTGTTCGTCTTCTTTGTCTAAATTCGAGGTACGGGAACTTGTGCACTCCCACGAGATCCTTCCATCTGCAGTCGGATTTACCCAATCCTAATCTCGTGCAATTATCTAGTAAATACAATCTAGCTCATCGTCACTGTCATCGTCACGCACAGATTCAATGTAGCACGCTCCTTCTGTTAGATCTAGCGGAACTACTATGCATAGGGACTTTTTATTGAATATCATCTTCGCTTCTTCAGGTTTATGATGCCATTCATATCAGTGGCCCAGTCTATTCCTAGCAACATGGGATAAGGATTGTTGTCATCAACAATCTCTATTACTTCAAAATCTGTCTGCGTGCTCATGCCTTTGATATCAACTGTTACTCCTTGCAACCTTCCGTTGGATCTTCTGTTGGTCCACTATTCGTAATTGAATAGGGGACCACTGCAATGCAGGCCTGCCTATGCATTCCCAGGTTTTCTTAGGTAACACATTCATGTCGGAACCCAGGTCTAGGATTACCTGATCCATTTCATATTCGCTAATCTGTGCCGTCAATCTCATTTCCCTCCTGGTGCACAATGCATGCTTCCCCAATTTCCGCACTACACACGACTCCCCTGACCTTGCATATCTGGTGATTAACTCCTGTAGTCCCTTGTCTGCCTTATTGTCACACAACAACTTCATGCATGTCTCTAAAAAGGTAGTAAGCATAGAAGGATCCATTCCTGGCTTTGGTTGATCCTTACTACCCGAAGTAGAGGCCTCCGTGAAGCTCTTCTTAGTGTCCATCAATGTCTCCTTTGTGCATTCTAAGTCAAAGTCAGGTTCCTTTGTAGGAGCCTTGTGAACCCATGTATCTTCCTAAGGTTGCTTCCCCTTATCTTCCCCTGTGGTCATGCCACTTCGGAGCATCATGTTCACGTTGGGGTCTTCTTCGCGAGGTTTAGATCTCATCATTTGGATATTCTAAGTCCAAGGAGGTTGGAGTACTCCTTTCTCATGCATCTGTGTGATCAACAAAGGACAATCCACTGGTTCATGATCAAACTAAGCATAGTACGAACAAGATATTCTTGTTGGGTTGGTACAATTGCTAGCATAGTGCCCTGGTCCTCCATAATTGTAACAGATTAACTATCCAGGGCCCCTTCCTGGCCCCATTCCTCCTCGTCCTCGACCTCAGCCTTGAAATCTAGCGCGTGCCATCCTTTCGGCTGGGTCGAGGCCTTGCATTTATGTTTGCATTCTATAGGCTCGGGTCTGCTCCATCATCAACTCGTAGCTGTGACAAGTATGCTCATCGTGGCCCATCGATCTACAAAAATTACAAAACAGTTGTTGGGGAGTTTGTGTATACTTATGCAACAAATGACAGTTATCCATCGTGTGCTTTCCCCCTATCTGACAGATCGCACATGATAGTGCGGCTGTCGTACTTGGTCCTCCCTATCCTTCTGGTGTCAATGACATCAGTTCCCCTCCTACCAAGTAGTTCGCGAATACTGGATAGTGATCCTTTTCGTGGCCTTGACCTTAGCATTTTATACACCATACTTCATCACGTGCCTCTGGCTGCGGTGCCCTATTTTGCTTCAAGCTCTACATCTCTAAGCATAGATTCTGTAGTTGCACATGGATTTGTGGAACTCCTAACCCAGGGTCTTGTATTGGGGTCTCATGCGACCTCATCACCATTTCCAACGCTTCGTCTTGGGTTGAAAGCTTCTGTTGTGACAACGCCATCCTCAGGTGTAGTGTCAAGGATGCCACAAACCATGCGTAGTGTTGCGCATCTGTGAGGGTCATATTAGCCTTGTGTATCGTACTCTTCAGTTGTTGATCTAGATCCCAGGGGGTCTCACTTGGGAGCATCGTGATCTCTTTAAAGTCAATGATTGACTGTGTCTTAGATTTCGGTCGGCTAAATTTTTTGTTCAAAAAATTCTGGATCTCTGTTATTCCCGCATTTGGGTGATCATTAGAATGCTTGATATACCATGTCAATGCGTGATCCTGTAGCACGCTTACCAATGTAGCCTTCTTAATGTTGTCATCCGTGACCCTTTGTGCTTCACACTGCTCTTACCACGAACCAAAACTGATCTGGATCCTTATTTCCTACTCCTCTGAATACAGGTAGCATGACCGCACTTGCCATGCTGAACTGTGGGAGTGGTGGAGGTGGAGTGGTTGGAGATGGAGGTGAAGGAGGTGAAGCAGATGGAGGTGTAAGTGGAGGTGGTAACTGTGGAATGTGTTTCCTTATCAAACTGTCCACACTTCTCGGAGAGACCCGAGCGAGCTCTTCCTCTCTTTCTCGCGAAGGTCAAATCAAGGGATTGTTTCCTAATTCCCTACTACCTTTGTAGATCCTTCAGCTCCATGTCATTCCAAACATTAATGTATTTGCATCGCTCGTTTTTTACATAACAACATCTTAATCCATGTATTTAGGGATTTAATGTACCTACCTCATGGTCCCTTGAGAAAATGTCACTTTGCTTCACTGTAGCTCATGGTTGTGTCTATCGCAAACTCAGTGATAAATCCCCCTATTATCTGGTCGAGCCAATGGTCCATAGCCCACACGAGCTTATCTTCTAATGTCTCTATTCTGTGCACTAATTTTGGAGTCCACACTATTGGTTGATTGATCTTATATCTTCCCTGGCTGTTGGCTAACCTCACGATCCATTCATACAATTCAGAATGGAAGGACACAAAGTAGATCTCGTGGATTTCCATACATACATAGCGATCTAGCCACCTCTTCTCAGATATCTGCGAAGTTTTGTTTTCTTGTGTCACAAACTCGTGAAGCTTCTTGTCCAACCACTCTTCAATTTATTCCATTGTAGGGTTCCATTGGCATGACATTAGACATCCCTTAGGTAGATCTCAGTCTCGGCAATGGAACCATTTGTTGGCTATGTGGGGCTTGACCCAGGCTCAGCAGTGAGTTTAGACAAGCGATTCTCGATACTATCGGCCCTTTCGGCAACAGTCTGTGGTGCACAGATTGAGGTCTCACCCGAGGTAGTATGGGAGGGTGTTGGAACCAGGTTTCCGCATCCTAGGGATGTCTTGATGAAGTATGGGAAGTTCACGAACTAATCTTGTGTGCTTGCATTGATCCGCGCAACCTTCGCAGCTTGTGCCACTGCTTTTGCGTAGCTCTATAAAGAGTGCGAAGAGGTGCTGTCTAGATACTTTATACTTATTGTGCTATTATTATAGATCTTAACTTAATTACATATACCCAATATTCTCATTAATCATTCAACATTCATAGCAAGTGCACACAATCATAAAACCGTAAAGAGATGCATAAACATAACAGGAGTATAAACACACAGGATTTCAGAATCAACTTATCTTTCATTAATTCTCTGTCTAAGTACAATCCCAACTTCGCCCTATGCACTCAGCTACAAGGGTCCATGCACATAGCTGCATATTCTACCAGGCCTCTGTGCACACAGCTGCAGAGCCTCTCCCTATTGCTACAACCCAAGACTTGGACTTACAAAAGCAGAGCGAATTTCTCATCCAAAAGAATATATGACTTAAGACCAAGACTACCTTACACTTAGAGCCTCACTCTATTTATACAATCCCATGGTCCACGGACAATGGGTAGGCTGACACATTCTATATTACATTACATTATTTTAGGGTGAACAACCCTAGACTCTCACACTTCATTCTCGCATTTTGCGGGGTCTTTACATTACATGGACCAAAGCTCAGGCTTTAAGCCCAAAAAACATGCTATGGGGGGATCCATTGCCCAACATTGGTGGAAGGTAAACTATTGATCATTGTACTTTATTTTGATGATATCATACTGACAGGTGATGATCAGTTGATCAAGTCTTGCAAGGAGGACCTTGCAAGTGAGTTTGAGATGAAGGAAATGTGGCTCATGCATTACTTTCATGGCATGGAGGTATGGCATGGAGATAGGGAGTTGTTTGTGTCTCAAGGCAAGTATGCCAATGAGATACTTAGGATATTTCACATGGAGAGCAACAAACCCATGGAGACTCCTATAGAAGGTAACTCAAGGAAGGAGGATACTACTTTAGGGGAAGTAGTGGAAGCCATAGTTTACAAACAGCTTGTGGGTTCACTCATGTACTTGGTGAACACACGAATTAATATGTGCTATGCAGTTAGAAAACTTAGTCAAACGATGGTTAGGCCTACCAAGTTATATTGGAAAGTGGAAAAGCATGTGTTGAGATACCTCATGGGAACTTCTTAGTATGGATTATTGTACAGACGAAAACAGGGAGTGAAGCTTCAAGGCTTCACTGATACAGATTGGGCAGGGAGTCCATCCAACCAGAAGAGCACATCAGGAGGGATCTTTAGTATTGGGTCAGCGACCATTTCTTGGTACAACAAGAAACAAAGATTGGTCGCACTCAGTTCGACAGAGGCAGAGTAAATGGCCACGAGTCATGCAACATGTGAGGCCATATGGATGAGGAAGATCCTGTTTGGGTTGTTTGGTTCACAGATGGATCCAACTATGATTTACTGTGATAATCAGAGTTGTATCAAACTCTTTGAAAATCCATTTTTTCGTGATTGATCCAAGCATATTGATATCCGATATCATCATCTTAGAGATTGTGTATTGAGGCAGATTATGTTGTTAGAGTACATTCCCACGGAGGAGCAAGATGCCAATATTTTGACAAAGGCATTTTCAAGATGTAAATTCAAGTTTCACAGAGACAAGATCAGGGTAGCTGATAATCCATTTCTTGTTGAGAGGGAGTGTTGAGAAATTGCAACAAGAAATTCCAGCTTAATTTGTTCTTCAATTAAACTAAGAATTAAAATTGAATTCTATTCTCATAACAACTTATAAATAGTTAATTAAATTTAATTAGCTTAATTAGCTTAGGAATTTTGAGTTGGAAGTATTTCTGAAGTCATCTATATGTTATCCCTAAGTTCTAGGGGTCCAAGATGAGTTGTAATTTGATCACTCAGTTTACTAAGTTATGTTCAGTTAAATTAGTTCCAAACTAATTGTGGAACTAATAGAGAGTTAACAACCAATTGGTGCACTAGTGCACCCGCAAGTGTCACTCTAGTTAATTGAAGATTCCCTCATGAGAAACTCATGCATGTCAGTTCAGAGAAATACCCAGTTGAGACTAGAGGGTAGCGATAATGTACTATAAATTGTATGATTTACTGAGTTGTATAAATCATTCAAGTAATCAGAGAAGGACTTATGTTTAGATTGCACAATTTTGGAAGCATGAATTCCCTTTAAATAGAGGCTATTCATCCTAGGAATTACATAGGAGATTAGGGGCTTGGAGAGATGTATGATTGGCTAAGTGTTGGCCAAGAAATTGCTTGTGCACTGAGAGAATTGAACATACTTGTGCGAAATTCTTCTATTGAGAACAAGCTTTGTATCTTCACTCATATTTTTGAAATATGCAATACAATAATGGGGTTTTGAGAAGTGGCTTTCCCCAGATACATCTTGTGTTATGTGTCATTGATTTATCTTCTTCTTGTTCATATTATTTTCATTGATCTATTGGATTCCGCTAGTTGAAAGTAGAAGTAGATTCTTTTCTTGCGCTTTAGTACAATGCATGAGCTTGTGAATCTACAGGAAATTCTACACACACAGATTATGGTATAGTATGATTTCTTAAGTTTTTGGAATTTGTTGTATTATTTAGGTATTTGAATCTCATAAATTGTGGTCAATAGGGATTCTTTTAAATAGTAGCATTGATGGAGGTTTAAAGTCCTACTTACTGAGAAAGGTGTTGTTTAATTTGGTCATTGATAATTTAAAATTATCATATGCTTTTTAGTATTTATATATTGGCACTCTATGTAGTAGCATACCAATGTTCGAAAGCATCTTACTGATCTAGCTAAAATAAGACCAAGACTAATTTATTGTTTACTATTGCTTCATTTGACTTATGTGGTCATTAAACACATTCATTTTTCAAGAAGTCCTATTTACAGATTGTTTAATCTATAGAGTTTGATTCTATTATATCTAAACAATATTATTCAAGTATTCTCAATGAAGGATTTGTTTCTAATGTTACCATCATGTGTTCTATTTTTCTTATTTCTTTTCTTTACTTTTATGATCATTGTATCTTTTATATTATACATTACATTTTTTTGTTAATAAATTTTTACTTCAAACATGGTTAATGATTTTCTTTGATGTTCAATTTCATATTGATTTCTTTGCATTTGAATGTGATGAATGTGATGAATGTTTGATAATTTATTATACAAGAATTATGTTTGAAGTTTTATTTTATTTTTGTGTATATTTTAAACTTATTTTAATTTCCAGTTGTGTAACATAAAATTGTAGCTGATAAATGTATATTGCTAGGTCAACAATATAATGAATGAAACAAGGTTCAAGTACTTTGAAGTTGCATTATAAATAGGAAGCTTATAAACTTCAGTAACGTTCCCAAAGTTCTTGGTTTAGCCAACCAAAAATTCAAAAGGATTGTTACGTAGTTTTTTGTCACACCTCCTGCACTTACCTGTGACATACCCCGAAGTGCACGAAACATGACCATTATGCAGTGTACTCATTCATGTATACAACTCAGATACCTCCTAAGACATTGATTGGAAAATGCCTTAAGCTTTCCTTGAAGAAATAGCTCTAAAAACCCTAAACTGAGAATCATTGCTCTTATGAGGCTTAAAACAAGGATGGTCACATGTTGCATTGTACTTGACAAATGATGGCATCACTCTGTTCCCTTTCATACTTGTAATGATCCCAAAGAGGATGAGAAGCTTCGTGATCTAGAAGCTTCGAGAGTGATGAGCTGGAGGTTGTTTGGCATAGATGAGGTTGAATCCTCCCAACTTGGCTTCTTGGTATTATCCCTATGAACTACCTCCTTGAGATGAGGGCCTAATCCTATCTTTGGATAGGTCCTAACTCCCTTTCCCAGCCTATAAATTCATCATCTCCCATTTCCAAATGGTTGGTCTATGTCTATTTGCACCCTTATGCTAAGATTGTGCCTAGAGGCTATTTATTTGACTTGGAGAAGTAGTGCTTCGAGAGTTCTTGGCTTGGACTTGGATTACCACTCAAGGAGAGCCTATCAACATCAAGGCTTTGGTTGTAAGATTCCCTTTATTTTCTAATAATACATAATTGTTGGGTCATCTTCCCAAAATGCATATGTTCATGTATCATTTAGCTTGAAATTCCTTGATCAGTTAAGTAGGTTTCTATTGGATTTGCTATTTGTTTTGGCATGATTTTTTGTGTCTTGATCACTCATGCATGTACATAAACATTGAGAGAAGTAAGAACAAGTTCGTGATACAAGTGGTTCAAGGTCCTCAACAAAGGATATCAACATAGCATCAAAACGAGGTAGACCATCTCTTTCATTCTTATTTTTAATTGTAACCTAGGAAGATATCTAGTTGATTGTCACCTCAGTTGCTAGGTCCACTCATTGGGCTAGAGGGATCATCTCTATCTATGGAGAGGATTAACGTTGACAACAAAATGGCGACTCTGCTAGGGAGACCATGATCCTCTCCTTCCAATTCTTCACCTTGTATTTTGATGAGTTTGATCAACCATCTATTCCTAGACTTCATTGTTTGTTTATAACCAGACTCCCTGTCTGGTAGATGCTTGAAGGCTGTTGATTTGTGCTGTTCTTGAATATTTTGTGTTTTTTTCTTTGTTTTTCTCACCCATCGCATTTTTGGCCCTCACAGTCGCGATGATATCGCAAATGTGTTGATTACAGTAGTGATGATCATTTCTTTTCTCTTAACAGGTGTGATGCTAGTAGAAGTTAAAGAAATTAAGGAAATTTAGGGTTTGTCTTCTTGTTTTCAGTTCCTTTTTCCTTCTCCCATTGATTTACTTGTGTAATTTTAGTTGACTCTTTTCTTTTCTGATTACAATCACCCATTAACATTGGTTTAAGTGTGTTTGAAGTTTGATTAGCCTCTTAGGGTTTCTAGATCTTCTAGGTCATCCTTCATCGACTCGTTGGTATTCTCATCAGTGACCAATTACCCGTGTTAAATATTCTTTTGTATGTTTGGGCGTCTTTTGCAAATCACTTTTGGTTCTTAAGTGTTAAGTTGTTTTCATTAATGTTGGATTGAGTAGACACTATGAAAGTCACTTAAATTCTATTTGAAAAACAATATATTATTGTCTCATTTGAATTGAAAGGAAGTGTTTGCTTTGAGTTTGTGTTTCAAAAAGAAAAAGTGAAAGAGTTTATCTTTTAAGTAGTTTTCGAATAATTTTTCATTGCATTCAAATCATTAATGTGAAAGAGATTTTCATGTTTGTTGGCTTTCTTGCATTCTATTTTACTTTTTTGCACTAGATTACATTTATTGCACTAAAGTGAAAAGAAAAGAAATCATCATTATATCTTAATAGTTCACTTTAAGGTTTTTTCTTTGGAATTGCATTTTCTTATGATATGAAACATTAGATTTCATGTTTTTAATTTAGTGTTGGGAATTGTCGTTGATGCATTGATCATTGGTTTGATGCATGATTTGGGTGATTTTCTTCCCTAATAGATAGCTTTCATTGAATTTAAGGATTTCAATTTCATCATCTAGTTGCATTTTAGGAATAGGTAACATTGTTAAGGCCTTGAAATAGAAACATAATTTCAATATCAACTTTAAAATCTATCAATTAATCTAAGGAGCATTTGAAAATTAACATCTATACTTAGTGGTCTAGGCTCGAGATGTGTTCCAATGTCTATAAAACTTAGCAGTTATCATTCGCTTTTGTATTAGACATCACTAGCATAGACTTGTGATCCCCGTAACATCGAGTATATAAAGGGAGACCCCTATAGGTTGCAAACCTATCCATAGGAAGTTGAGTCTATCACCCTGTAAACATGATACGCCGAACACAACATTCAAGGAGATTGCCTGCACGTATGTCATGTCCTTGGTAAATTTATTTGCTTAGGTGTATATTGCAGTTCACAGTTACTTGGTAAAACTTTTTTCCTAGAGTTACCTAAGTAGTCATTTCAATCTTTTCTGACTCTTTAAATTTGAAAAGATCATCGAGCACTTATCCTTTCAAGCTCGCGTAAACCTATGAAAGCGACTAGAATCACCTTTTCATCCTTTTCTTGACTCTTAAAAGATGAAAAGGAAAAGTTTTTGTTTCTAAAAATAATTGCCCACTATAAACATGTTCGACCTGTGCAATTGCTTCTTGGACCAATATTGAGTAATTCCCTGTTAATTTCAAGATTGTTAATAAGCCCTCAATGAATTTCCTTTCCTTTTCCACTCTTGAGAGGAAGTCATCGTGGCTGAACCATTGAGTTCATCTCAATATTCCCCTTCATTTTTTGATACTGAAGGGTCCTGTCAAGGAGTTCATCCAGAACTTCCTCAATCACTTGAAGTTCAAGGTTTTGAACTTGGGATTGTTCCAAGTATCTAACCCCTATCTTCTTGTCCACCTCCATCGAATTCCTGGTCACCTCAAGAATCTGATCCTGATACCCCTGGTAATCCTATATAGGCCCCTAAGAGTTTGTAGACTCTTGAGAGTTTGTAGAGGCTTGTTATTCATCCGCTAAATCCGTTATTTGATTTCGTTGTAATATCTCCTCAGTATCCTTACAATCCTTACGATCGGCCTGGTATTCCTTTGGAGTTATCTCCTCACTCATCTTGGATTCCTCAACACCAATTGTTTTCATCTATGGAATCAGAAGGTGAAATACCAACCTCTCTTCAAGGTCATCTGTAAGTTTCCATAACTCACACTCCTCAAGTGCATGAGGAACAAGACTATGAATTTCTTCCTGAAGGTTTTCCTTTTGTCATAAGAATCCCATCTTACACGTTCCCTAGAACCAATGGACCTCTGCTTCTACATGTTTATACAACCTTAGCTCAGTTGGTTTTGGGAATGCCCAGTGCTTCATCATTATACCAAAATCCTATTTGGTCATCTAATGCCATGCCTACTTCTGGTCTGTTCATTCCAAACACAGCCTCTTAAGTATTTGTACAAAATTCTGTCAAGTCAGTTCCCGTTCATCATCTGATTACATTGCAACCTGTATCATCGTTTCAACAAATCCTTCTGGTGCAACCGACTATTTCAGGTTAGGTTTCAGTTAGTCCTTTGACCCCTCCATCAAGTGGATAGAATATGCCACTGCCTTAGTGAGAAAATCCGAATATTCCTCTTGTGTCAGGTGAAACCAATGTGAGTGGATTACAAACTCACATGGTTGGAGTTAATCAACCTTATTATGGTAGTATTCCTAACCCTGTTGGTCCATCCAGGTCGAGTAATATCCAGTTCTAGCAGCCTTATATGGCTCAGATTCTACTCCAACATGCTTATGTCCCATATGGTTCGCAAGCCTTGGTCAATCCACCTTACATTCCACAAGAAAGAGCTTATGTCCAACTTGGTCATTCCACTATTCCTAGTGGATATGGTTAGAATCAATTTGGAAATTAACAATACACTCAAGGTATACCCTGGGAACTATCCAGCAACCTTTGCAGTAGTGAGGGAAACCTTTGTAACAGCAAGGGAAACCTTTGTAGCAGCAAGGGAAACCTTTGCAGCAACAAGGGAAATTGTTACATCAGTAGGGGTAGCCTTTGCAGTAGCAGGGGCAACCTTTGTAGCAATCTCAATAGTTGTTGCAATAGCAAACTTAGTTTGTTCAACAATCTACTCAACCTTTGTATTCGCAAGGCCAACTTTTGTAGCAACAAGATCAACCTTTATAGCAGCAAAGTCAACTTTGCAGTAGCAAGATCAACCTATGAAACATGTTCAATATGCATATCCACAATGTCAACCCTTGTAAACATAAGGTCAACCCCTGTAACAATAAGGTCAATCACCTTATGTCCAGGGTCAACAGGTTCAACAACCTTATAACCCATATGCCACATTTAATGCTTATCAACTACCTATGGTAGGTCAATATCAAACCTACCTTAGAAAAAATTTGCCTTATGGTCAAGGTATCCATCAGTGGGGGAAAAATCAAATCTCGTATGGTCAAAATCCTCCACTAAGGGGAAAAATCCTTACTAGCAAGGTTGAAACCCACCGTTTGGGTCTCCTCGAAGACCCTTTATGCTGTTCAACCTGCAATTTCCATTTTTGGCTACGTTGGAGTTTCCTAATGTCTCAAGGCTCATGAATGATCCTATTCTTCATTCAACTTATTGGCCTCCTGCTCCTACCAAAATTCCAAGCGATTGCCATAATTTTTAAGGAAAGTCTAAGGAGGACCCGCAAGCCCATGTGATGATATATCACCTATGGTGCTCCTCCAATTTGTATGTCGATGATTCTATCTATCTTCGCCTATTTCAGAGAACCCTCATAGGTGTTGCCACAAAATGATATATCGAGTTGCCTCGAGGTACCTATGCTAACTTCAACTCTTTGGCTATGGAATTCCTCACCCACTTCCAATTGTCGGTTCGATATGAAACTCAAACTCATTTGATCACATCCCCTAAGAAAGATACTGCAACCTACATTTCTAATCATATCCATGAATGGAGATGTCAGTGTCTCCTCATGAAATTTGAGATTGCTGATGAGTTGTTGACTAAATGGTTCAAAAAATCATATGTTAACAAGATTGCTAAGGATATAACTATGGGTGGACGTGTTACTAAAGAGCAAGCTATTTCCCATGCTTACTATCTAGACTTAGTTTATTCACAATCTAGCACATTGTATGAGATGTTGCCTAATGCTCCGAGGCCATCTTCGGATCTGACATCATCAAAGTCTCCTAATGTACAAGTTGTTGATGGTGCAATTGGTTCTTTTTCTTAGAGTTCCACAAAAGCTTCTTCGAAGCCAAAATCTGCTTCAAACACTAGTTCCAATAATCCTTCAAAAAATTCATCAATTCCTAGTAAAACCTTTGAGGTACATGTTGCTCAATCTACCACAGAAGATAACACCTCTAAAGGTAAGAAAAAGGGAAAAGGTAAAGCCAAAGAGGATGCCCCAAAACAAGATCCACCCAAATCATCTGCTGATGATGCTTCTTATAGGAAGTCAAAATATCCTTGCCTCATCTATGAGGAAGATCATTACACCAAGGATTGTCCCCATCATTCTAAAGTTAACCTCTTATTGAAAGGGACTCTGACTATTTAAAAAAAAACTTTTCTATCTCAGCAGATGTAGTTGGTAAACCAATCACAATCCTCTGCCTCCTCTGGTTCCTAAGTTTTCATGATGAAAAGTTCATCACATATTTTGATTGCTACTCGAATGAAGGACTATCAAACCCTGCATAAGCAAACGTGTTATAGACATTTTTGGGCACTACAACCCCAATCATAAATGTCCATAAACTGAGGGCTCCTAAGTCTGTAAAAGTGTTTTTTCACTACCTAAAGGAACAAGGTCAGTTGATTACATCATCTCCCAGAAGTTCTCCACTAAAAACTGCTCAGAAATGGTCAAAACTGGACCATACTGAATACCCAGTGTAGAGGGTGTGATGCATATCGCCTTCCCAGTGTAAAGGGTGTGATGCACACTGGATGACCCCTCTGTAGGGTGCGATGGGTGGGAATGGACAAATGGAAGAGACAGTTTGCGAGGTGGAAGATCATAGAATCTTCCATAAACTTCCCCTCTGACACTTGCCTCTCTGTTTTCGACTAGGGATGAAAGAGATCATCAGTCTCCAAGTGGAATCAAGAACTATCAGAGAGAGGACACTAATCAAAACCCCATAAGATGACTCACCCCCCTACAATCATATATATATAGATTCCTCATCAAAGAGATCCAGAGGCTAGAATCTTGTATCTTGTAGGGAAGTGTTGTTGGTTTTCTGGTGAAACTTCATAGCGTTGGGTGATCTAAGCTTTACTTGAGGTGAAGAAGGGCTTTCTTGCTGGAGGATGATGCTGGGTCAGAACTATTGGTTGCAATCCTCTTGCTATTCTTGATATTAATAAAGCTATTCAATTTTTCCTCCATATTCTTGTATGTTTGGTTATATATGCATTTGTATGGTTAATACATATTTGGTCCTATGTTATTTATGAATATAGATATCTGTTCTTCTATAGTAGTATGTTTCTTTGATTCCATAGGTGCTCTTTAAAGCTGGGTAGATGAAGAAGAAGCGGCAAAGGCCTATCAGAAAGGAGAGGAATCAAGTAAGGAACCGAGCGCAAGAATAGGTTGGTGTCCTTTGTTCCACTCTTATCTATTTTCATAAAGGAAAACGAAAGTAGACTTTAATTGTTTGTTTCTAAGATAACTACCAGTCTTAGTGGGAATAGCAGCTCCGAGTGGACACTATTCCCGGTAACAAAAATGGCGACACCACTGGGGAGCGAATAGATTGTTTGTTAGTCTATCTTTGTTTGTTTTATAAAATTATAGATAGAGCCTGAAGTCAAGCCAGCTAGCCTTCGAACTGCATTTTTTATACAAATGTGAAGTAGATCAATGCTGCTTCAGTCTATCTCTGGGTTTTGTTTATGAATTAAACAATCGATCTGCAAACGTTCTAATTGCTCTAAGTGGTGGCTCTAGTAACCTCCTTAGATTAACCCCTATGATTTACATTTATTGAACATCACTTACTCGGCCTAAATCCTTGAACTGAATTGCAAATTGTGAGCAAAAACTGGTTAAAAGTATCGCACTAGTACCATCGCACCCTCCCTTCAAGGCAGTCTGTATGCATCGCACTTCCTGTGTGCAGTAGGTGTGCTGCATACTTGATTCCCTGTGTGACAGGTGTGATGGTAAGGGAAGGTTAGCTTTACCTTCAGACTTTGGATTTTCTTCACTATTTTCAGTTCTATTCAGGAGTTTTGTTGTCTATGGTCAGTATATCTCTGTGAAAACCCCCTTCTCTTCCATGATTCCGCCTCTATTGTGCAAAGAACTCTAAGTGTTTTTATGTATTGTGCGCCATTTTCAGTTCTATTTTGCACAGAAGTAGCGTAGTCGAACTATTATTTCTTAATCTGAAAGTGTCGTCAGTGTCGTTTTCAGTTATAGAAGAGAATCCCATTGTTCTTGATAGTCGATTGTACCGTTACTCTTGTATATGATTTGAATTAGTAGTTTTTAAAGTGTCGAAAAACAATTTTCATTTTGAAATCGAAAAATGTCTCCCTTACCTTCACTTCATTTGGAAAAGAAATTTGTTGAGTATTGTCGCTTTGAAAATAATTCAGATTTGCACTTAGCTTTCTTATCATCATTCATACATTAAGAAGGCTGAAACAAATACATGCATGTGCATTTTCATTTAGACTGCTTGGTTTGATTTAGGACAGTGCATTTAGTGTGTGCTCTATGCTCTTTGTTGAAAGACTCTCAACTTTCTTTCCTTAGTAGCTAGGATTTTCATTGCCAAAATAAGATTAAACAGTTATTTATCATCTTAGACTGCATTTTAGAAATTGTATACACATCACGCAGTGAACCTGAAAGGAAAATTTTTAAACAAGATCAACTTAAAATAAATTTAATGAATCTAACAACGCTTTGGAACCTAATGCACAACATCTAGAGGTCTAGGCTAGAGACATATTCCGGTG
>APFE030318605.1:502910-538074 GCA_000404065.3 Pinus taeda | reverse complement strand
TAATTTATTCGTACTTAAAAATACTCGGTTGATAATTCCTTTCTTTAAGGTCAGTTCATTATACCATGAATCCGGCTTTTACAAACTTCTACTGTATAATGATTTGGGTTTTTGAGAAAAAGGCCGGTTTGACCGAGAAATGGTAATGTTAAGTGCATTCTGTCGTTATTCATGTGATTACTGTATATGCATGGTTCTGGTCCCTAGCTATTTAATTTAATTATCTTCCTTTTTTTGCTTAATGAGTGACCCTCTGAATACTTACTACAGTAAATAGGTCTCGGTATTTAGACCTCGGCATCTTGCTGTAGCTTGCTGCTACCAGGTGGTTCCCACCTGTGCATATTTCCCGGACCGCAACTCATTTACTGTTGAAGTCCTATGTTTATACTATGTCTTGACTCTTTTCTTTACGCATTACTGATTGGTTTGCCTGAACGGTTCGCGAGACTATCGCTGTCAGGATATGGCTATTAATTGTTAATAGTACCTATGCGAGTTGTATCATTTGATAATTCTTTGGTTTATATATTGCTATCTGTTTGTATCCATCACTTACAGTCTTCCGCATGGTAATACGAGGGTTTCTGTTCAGGTTCACCTGACAGTTAACCGTTTCAATTATTCTGATGCTCTGCCTCTAATACAGAGATGGGTTATCTGCCTTCTTGCTGTATATTAAATATTTTCAGATAAACTTTGTTCTATTGATTTCTAAATCTTATTACTGTTCTTTCCATGAACCACAGTCTGCATGATTGTTTATCTAATTCTGTCTTTTATATATATAATGTTGTACAGGACTAAATCTACACAATCTTTAGTTATCTACCTTTCTTGTTTGTGATTCACATTAATATAAAGATAGAGTATAATGTACAGGTTCTGTGTAAGTTTCCCATACCGGTTTCTCTCCTTCTTTTTACATATCTGATCTACAGAGTAACCTAAATGACAGTAATACCTTTAATAAATTCAGGTACTGCGTCACATTATAACCACGATTAAAAATGATCATAAACAAACTACTAATTCTGTCATCGATATCTAATTTTCAGGTCTTGTAAATCAAAATACTTACCTGTATCTCTGTTGCTTCTTTCCGCCCTTCTACCACCCGTAGAAGGCTATTTGATGCTTGATATCCTCCCAGCCATGAGACCAGTCGTCTGTACTGCGTCTCTCCCCCAAGCGATCCCTTGCTGGCCACAGCCTCTGCAAAGGGGAGCACAATTGTGCCTGTGCTATCTGGTCCTCACCAGACGTAGCACCCTTTCTTTGCTCAGTGCCTTCCTTTCCTTTTATTTTTCCTGTTTGTTCCAAAAACAACCCAGGTCTTTTCTCCTTTCCCCTTTTCTAAGGAGAAGAGAAAACAGTTAGGGTTTCCCCCTAGTGTACTGGCAACTGTTTTTCCTTTCATTCTCATGCATAAAGAGAGAAATAACTTTCCACATGAAATTATCATGCACACCTAATTATGCATTTCATATTATTTAATTTTAAACATATAATATTTCCATCACTTCAAGAAAATAGTAATTTCTGTTTTATCTTTAACCACAGAGTAAATAAGTAATTTATCTACGTAAAATATTTGGTCATTACAATTTAGAATTTCGTTTAATTAGTCTAGCAATCGAACTGGTCTTTGTAAATCTTATATGCCTGTGTAATCTACGGGAATTCTTCTATTCATCCAGCTATGTATTTTCTGCTTCCATTCAGCCAAGAAACTAATAAATTGTCAATGAAATTTCGTATTATGCTTTCGGCTTCCCTGAACTACGAATTTTGATTTTTATGGTTGGCTTTTCCTACATTATGTGCATCATGATTATGACTGGAATTACGTATCAAATGATTTTTTAGTTTATTGCTTAATTATTTTTCACGTGGTGTAATTGAAATGTGGTGAAACATTTTTTATTATGTTTCTTTTTATTATTTAAATCTATTTTTTTCATTAGGAAAATCACAACTTTTTATTAATAGTAAAACACTATATAATTGTATTTACCATGTGCATTCTTTTACCGTCCCAACAGAAAAACCGGTGAAATGCTGGTGCCCATAAAATCAAAACCAAAAAACATAAGGAAAAATATTATTTTCAAATATATAAATAAATAAAAAATAAATTGAAACATACCAAATTTACTTATGGAATTTATAATTCCAACAAAATGCTATCCAATTTAGAGCAAATTTAACCTACAATATACCCACAAAATCTCAAACGTCAATCTCAGCCCCAAACTCAGAACAGTGCATCTCCGGTTTCTCATATGGATGATATTGTGAGTGTCATGGAGTCTCCGGTTTGCAATGTGGACGAGACGATATTGTGGTTCCGCCCTTTTTGGTTACAAAAGTTTAAGTCTGTAGCCGACATCATATTTACCCACTACTGCACCCTCTTGGTTCTTGCATCTCGGCTTTCTGATATCTCGAAACTGACAGTCCACGAAAGATCCCTACCGTGATTATATTTTTTAATTAATAGGTAATTATAAATATATGATGTTTTTAATTATTAATATTTTTTTCCTTAATGTTTTTTTATTTTATTTTAAAAATTAGGTTTTAGTTTACGAAAACATGATTTATAAAATTTAAGTGATTAAAATCATTGTTTTATGTAATTAGGTGATGGCAATTTTAGTCATATCTTTATACTGTTCACACGATATACTTTGGTTTTGAAGAATATATGATCACATTCTGACGTCTATTAGAACATTTAGGCTTATGTAATCAGTTTGTCGCTATAATTGAAGTCTGATTCGTTTTTTCCCTGGACAAAAATTATTAAAATTATTGTAAAATTTGATTTTAAATCAATAATATTTTAAAAATTAAAATAATTAATTAAATATATTAAAATTATTGTAAAATTTGATTTTAAATCAATAATATTTTAAAATTAAAATAACAGATTAAATATTTATGATGAGTAATATTATGTTAATCACTTCAAGAAGGTAAGTATAGAGAAGGACGCATAAAAAAAAATGATATTTTTAATTAATAATATTTTATAATTATTTGATTTGATATAGTTTTATTTAGAAAATATGATGTATAAATATTTAAGTTATTAAAATTATTGTGAAGTTGATTTAAATTAAATATGTTATGTTTAAGAAGTAATTTTTTTTTAATGAGACATTAAGTTTTATTAAGGTTTATTGATTTGAAGAAGGTAAGATACACAGATTATTAATTTAAAAGTAAAAAAAAATTACCATTTTATTTTTCTGTTAATAAAAAGTGATAGAAGAGATGCTATATTATTATAAGTTTAGTGTGTTAAAATATCATGATAGTTGGTAGTGTGAGGTATTTTGAATATTAAATTTAATGTATTATAAAATAAATATTTTAAGATAAAATAATTTTCATTTGTAACTTTTTAAATATAGCATAGCTTTGTAGTGCCTACAACCTCCTTCCAAAATTTTGCTTTCACTTTGTTTTGAAGCTTCCCTTGTAAAACCATAGCAAATTGCCTTGCATTACTTACATACTTGTGTTTCCATTTGAATGCATCTTTTGCTTTATAGCTTGTGTCCACTTACGTGCTTTGTTGTATAAGCACAACTTGAACCCCCATGACTTGGTTGCATCGGGTTCTTGCACTGCCTTGGCAAATGACACAGTCCTAGAGGGCAGCCAACCTTGCTCTTAGGAATTGCACAGAGCAACCCAGCAGTGAGCCTTGCTCTCAAGAATTGCACAGAGCAGCTTAACAGTGAGCTTGGCTCTCAAGAATTGTGTAGATCCAACTGGCATCTTGTCTTCAGCTGCGAAATTTGCACAGAGCATGAGAGGCAGCTAGAGCTACTAAGCCCAGCAATTGTGTAGAAGCATTCCCTCAGTCATTGCCTGATGCATGTGTCGGTAGGTTGCCCGATTCCTCTAGAATTGTGAAATTTCTCCATGTAGGCATGGAAGCCTTTCTCAAAAAAGAAAAAAAGAAAAAAGAAAAAGCGTTCCTAAAATATAGGGATCTACTTTTAGCAGTGGGAATTACACTTGAGTTAATTTTAGAAAATTGTCGCCACTTGTCACTTTCTCCTAGATTTTTGGCATGCACATCATAAACCTTAAATTGGCCCAATCTATTTAATGGATGCTGCCAGAGCTCATTTGCACATTCGATATTGGAGCTCTGGCATTCGCGAGGCATCTAGGAATCTTTGACACGATGAGTATAACTTTTCTAGGTAAGTTTTTCTTTTCAAGTCTCTTGCTACTTTTTCTCTTGATTTTGTTTCCTTGGCTTGTGTGGCTGTTGTTTTGCAATTTTTTGTTGAATGACCATTGGAGTTTTAGTTTCTTTTAACTTGTAGAAATGTTGTTTCAAGTTTTGCATTGCCTTTCTTAAGCATCACATACATAACCTAATTTTTGCACTAACAGTCACCATTGCGACGACTCTTCCCACAAGCTTCTTTTTTCATCCATTAGACTAATTTATGCACTTTCTTTGATTGCATGCATGACCATTCATTCATATCTACACCATCATTTGGTCATGCATTTAGATTTACTCGTTTTCAAGTCGCCCTTTGGCAGATCTGGCCTGCCTTGGCTCAAACCTAGCTCTCCCCAACATCCACTGTGCATTTCTCAAACTCAATGCTCTGCATTGGCTCTAGGAATTGCGTAGAGGTTTTCAGTCACTAGATCCATCTGCGCCTCTACGCAGTTGCAAGGAACAATCCTCGGTCTTGCCCACTAGGATTGCACAATACACAACCCCAACCACCATCAAGCTAGACTAACCTACGCATTGTGTAGTTCCAGTCACCAGTACCTCTCACTGGTAGCTGGGACTAGAAAATGCGTAGATCCACCTGACAATCCATCCTCTTTGAGATTCACAACTACACAATCTTGCCCAGTTTGTTGCATGATTAATTGTTGAAGTCCTTTGTGTTTTTAGGTTGACATCTTATTATTGTGATTGTTCACTCTATTTATAGGTACATCAGCAATTGATAAGCTTCTCAGCAGTACTAGTAACATGGTTTCCAAGAGAGCTAGATCAAAGGATCATGTAGAGAGAAACAGTTCAGATGTTGTTGAACAGTTGCCAATGGAATTGCTTTTCAATGCAGAAACATAATTATTCGTAGAGAAGGACATGATGATCACATGAAAATAAATAAAGGACATATTTACAGGCAATTTCAAGGAAGAGTTGGAAGATTGACAGGTGTATGTCAACATTCACAAGTCAGGCTTATATAGGGTTACATTTAGGTACCCCACCTTCCCGTGCGCAGATATCATTCAATAGGTTGTCTCACATACCGATCCTGAGATGACGAAACTGAGCAGTACTAGTGGAACACAAGTTTCCACCTTCAGGACGAAAAACTACCATCATATGTATCACTTCCCGTAGCTGGTGAACTACATGGATATATCACTTCCCGTGGCTTCTATGGTTTCTTCCTACCACAAAAATACATCACATCAAGTAATTAATGTGGTTTCTTATTGCCAAAAACGTCAATTATGTCTACTTATACCACAAATATCAACGAGATGACCAAAAACCATAAATTGCTTCAGTGGTTTTTTATTACCACAAATGTACATTACAAAGTGGTTTTTAGAGTACCACAAACTTTTCAATATAAAATATTTTTTGGTGTATACATGTCTCATCAATCTTTCATCATTGATTAAACTACATACAATTAAATATTTTCATTTGGGCCAATCTATCCCTTATACAAAAAATACATGAATATCACTTCCATTCCACATCAAAATATTATTTAACTAGGAGCAAGAAATTGCTAAGGGATGTTTTCTGTGGATTCATTTCATGTACATCTGTATGATACTATCGCTCTTCTTTTTATTATTTCTTCTTCTCTTGCATGTTTATCATTTTTCTTCCTTCTTTGTGTCATCATCATTCATTTTCCCATGTTGTTGCACCATTCTCTTTCTCATCACCTTCTCTCAAGTTTTGATTTTCTTTCCTGTTGCACCATTCTTTCTACCATCAACTTCTTTCATGATGCCATTCTCTTTACCATTTCATCATTATTATTGTCATCATCTTCTTTCATCCTATTGTTATCTTCTTTTGCCAATCTATTTATTGTTTTACGATTCTCTATCATCATCTTCTTCCATCATGTCATTCACTTTTCCATTACATCTCTTTGTCATCATCTTCTTTCATCCATGCATTATTTTCACTACTGCATCATTTTCTTTATGATCGTCTTCTTCATTATTGTATTATTATACCATTGAATCTCTTTCTTTATTTTTCTATGTACATAAAACTGATTATTAAAAAAGTTCTTCTCCCTGCAAATAGTTGATCATTTATACCCATATAAAATGAAATCCATGTATCGAGATACATCCTCACACAATGCAATATACTCACCATTTTTCTAAGAATTCTTTTGACCTACATGATTTATCAACATGTCAAACTCTCTGTTCATTTGATGTAAGAGCATTAAAGTTTCCAAGCCATAAAGGTTTTTGAAGAAAAGAATGAAATGTTTCAATCTTATAAAATAATTCTAATTCTTTAATTTTAAATATTCTTAGTTTCTTCTAATTATTATAGAAAAGTTTTAGAAAATATATGCATAAAAGAGAATTTTTCCATAAAGAAAAACAAAGTTGCCTTAAAAAGAATGAGAGATTTATGGAATAAATTGTGATACCTTTAGTGAATATATCAAGAGAGCTTTAGGGAATAAATCTGGGAGTGATTTATGGATGTATAAAATTCTATAGTTCTTGTAATTTTGTATTTAATCATTGTAAGCCTTTGGGAAAATCTAATGGCCAAATGAAGTTGAAATTAGGCCATAGAGAGTGAATAGAGAGAAAAATTGTTTTTGAGTATTTGCATGTACAATATTTCTTGAATGAAAGTGATTGAAAGCTTCCTTATGCTCATGATTTTCTCTATGTATTTGCAAATGAAGAATTATAGCTTATATGTGTAATATGGAATTAAGCAGAGTTTCATTTCTGTGTGAGTTTAAACTCTGTAATGAATTAATTGTACTAATATAGTGAGAGATTAGACACAATTTCAATAGTAGAAGAATTTTGTGCTTGTTATATGATTCTCCATGTATTATATTTGAAGGTTCTATAATAGGGCTTGTGAGTTGATAGCACGGGTGCTTAATTAATTCCTACTGTGTTAGAATGGGATTGTAAGAAGAAGGTGTTGACATTGGAATTAGTTGATCATATGCATGCATCAATTCATTGAAAAGTAAATTGTTGGAGGAATGAAATAGACATTGGACTTGTGTTGAAATTATGGATGAAGTTTCCATGTTAGGGTTTTGGGAAAATATGTGGAATACCTTGTAGCTAGGACTTTATATCTAATATCTACATTGAAAAACATTCAATTTTGACCAAAGAAACACCTAATCCAATGTTGAATGATGAGTTGGAAGTTGTCCATGGAATTTTTTTGTGTGTTCAACATATGGTAAATTCTATGTGGAATTTAAGAATGTGATGTGAATCATATTGATATTCAGTTAAAGATTAATGATTATAGCATATAAGGACACCTACTCTTGGTAGAGTATTAGCACTAAAAGCTGGAGAAATTTAAAGTTATACAAGAAGTAAATTTCCTACTATCAAGTGGTATCAGAGATAGAAATCTCTTGTTCGGAAGATTAGAGAATGTCAGAGCTTGAAAATCTTGTAGAGGATCAGATGGTGAAATATGACAAGTGAATCTTTAATGTTTCAATGAATTTGAGAAAGAGATGCCATCTACAGGTTGAGCTCTTTAGAGGAGAAATTTAGATATTTTTTCATCAGAGGTTTGAAAAATATAACTAACGTAAATTGTTTTGTTTACAATTTATATTGATGATTATAGGAATCAAAGTTTTGTGCAAGAAGGAAACCGAAGTTCTTTGGAAGAAAATCTGCTTGGATAAAAGTATAATGGATTTATATTTGAAATAAATATGGAGAAGAATATTCTTTGGATGTGGAAGAACAATGAATGACTTCAACAATAGAGCCATAAAAAGAATTTAAGATTGGAACAATAGTATCCATGTTTGAATGAGCACGAACAAAGTGTAATGTGGTCTTATGTTTTCAACTAATTTGTAAGTTAAATTGTTGATTACAGGTAAGAGTGATGGGGATGATTACAACAAGAGGACTATAATCAAGAACAAAGGAAGTTACAGAAGAATTGTGGCAAAGGACCATTATAAATTCCAACTAAGGTTTTGTTAGGTAAACTTGACTTAGGATAGAGTCAAAGTTGACCACGTTAAATAGTGATGGTTTTGGGGCACATTGTATTGTGCACCCATAGTATTCTTCCCTTGATATTATATGTAATGGAGCTTATAAAAGGCTGGAAGGACTTCATTGTAATGAAAGACCTGGAGGTGAGCAGTGAAGGCTCACTTGGTCGGATTGGCCAGGGTTTTGGCCATTGCTAATGAGATCTTATTAGGTTGGGTTTCTTCCTGGATTTTGGGTTTTCCCAGATAAACATTTGTGTTTATGTGTTTATGGTTGTTGCTAGTTATTCTCTTATATATATTCCTCTCGGTAATTATTTATGTTATGCAGTAAATTTCTTAACAACTAGTATCAAAGCCAGATATTGGCTTCAAAGGGATTCTTTGATGCCAAGGGTTTACAGTGCTTGCTGAGATCAATGTAGCCCTTTTACAAATCTGGGTCTGAAAATAATGGTGGAACAATCGTACGCGGAAGAACCTTAAGGAGAATGTGCAGAAAATAGTACCGTAGCTGCCACGGATTGCAGTACATTTGCGATATTTACCAGTTTGGAACATGCTGATTAATTGTTCGGGATTCATGCAGCTACTTAAAGAAGGTCAGCAAAAGAAAATTGTTCATGCGGCTTCAAAAAATGTTGGTTTTCTGCTACGTTAGGCCACCGGTGCTGGAATCTATGAGGTTCTTGGGCTTGTAGTTGGAGCGGTTTGATAGAAGTTTTTCAGCAAGTCAAATTGAGAGAGGATGGATCAAAATTGCAATAGAAATAAACAAAAAAAAAAATTAATGAAGTCAAAATTATTGCATGTAAATGGGCATACTACTGTAATACCTGGTAAGGCACGTGTACCCCTCAATGATCATCGGTAAAGTCTGGGTTAGACATAGGTGATAGGGGGGATGTCGGGTTAACAATACCACGGGTAAAAAATTGGAGGGGGGTAAGAGCTAGAGTGAGCGGGATTGTCTCACTTAGCAGGTTTTGTTGCAGTTACTCAAGGAACCTAAAGTCAAGTTTAAGGGGGGAATTGTTAGGTAAACTTGACTCAGGATAGAGTCAAATTTGACCAAGTTAAACAGTGATGGTTTTGGGGCACATGGTATTGTGCACCCATAGTATTCTGCCCGTGGTATTATATGTAATGGAGCTTATAAAATGTTGGAAGGAGTTCATTGTAATGAAAGACCTGGAGGTGAGCAGTGAAGACTCACTTGGTCAGATTGGCCAGGGTTTTGGCCAATGCTAATGAGATCTTATTAGGTTGGGTTTTTCCTCGGATTTGGTGTTTTTCAGGATAAACATTTGTGTTTATGTGTTTATGGTTGTTGCTAGTTATTCTCTTATATATATTCCTCTCGGTAATTATTTATGTTATGCAGTAAATTTCTTAATAGGTTTGAAGGAGGCGGACAGGTGGATGTTAAGATTTTACCAAATAAACACCTAAATCAATGTTGAATGATGAGTTGGATGTTTTCCATGGAAAATTGTATGTGTTCAACATATGGTAAATTCTATGTGGAATTTAAGAATGAGATGTGAATCATATTGATATTTAGATGAATATTAATTATTATGAGGTATATGGACAACTATTGTTGGTAGAGTATTGACACTAAAATCTTGAGAAATTTAAATTCGCAAAAGAAGTAAATTTCTTGGGGTCAAGTGGTATTAAAGATAGAAAGCTCTTGTTGGGAAGATTAGAGAATGTTAGAGCCTGCAAAACTTGTAGAGGATCAGATTTGGTGAAATATGACAAGTGAAGCTTTAGTGTTTCAATGACTTTGAGAAAGATATGGCATTTGTAGGTTGAGCTCTTTAGAGGATAAATTTAGATATTTTTGAATCAGAGGTTTGAAAAATCTAGGTGATGTAAATTGTTTTGTCTACAATTTATATTGATGACTATAGGAATTAATGTTTTGTGTAGAAAGAAAACTAAAGTTATTTGGAAGGAAATGTGCTTGGATAAAAGTAGAATGGATTTAGATTTGAAATCAATATGGAGAAGATTGTTCTTTGGATGAGGAAGAATAATGAATGAATGCAACAATAGATCCAACAAAAGGATTGAATACCGCGATATTACTATGCATGTTCGAATGAGCATGAATAAATAGGTAAAAAGGTGTTATTCTTTAAACTAATTTGTAAGGTAAAGTTTTGATTACATGTAACAATGATGATGATGATTAGAGTAGGATGACTATAACCAAGAACAAAGGAAGTTACTGAATAATTTTGGCAAATAACCATTGAAAATTCCAGCTGAGGTTGGAAAGAGGAGGAAATCTAAACCTTCTGATAGGAAGTGAAGATATACAAAAGCCTAAAAGGAGTAGAGAAGCTAAAGGGTTTCTAGACTATAGAACCAAGTATACCCAGTGGTTGGGTTGAGAGATAGCTTGGTGAGGTATTGTAACAGGTTAAGGAGTAACTTGTTATTTCAGAGGCTTGGGTGTAGTCTACAAGTGGTTAAGGTAAAGTTAACAAAGGAAGAAGGAAGATGAGTATCGATTGTCATGTTGTGGGTTTAGAGTGAAGCCACAGTAGAAGAAAATAACATGCCAAAAAAATAGCATAATACTAACTGTCGAGATAAAATTACAACTGAATGCACTAATGGAGCTACTATAGGAAGGTGAAGAATACCAAAGATGCAGATGGATTATGTGGAAGAAATTAAAGTGGCACAAGTTGCAGGGGTAGCTAAACCACAAGTTGTGTGCTTAGTTAAAGAGACAACACAAGGTAGTAGAGATGAAAGTTTACTATTATGAACCTAAACAAGGACCTATCATTGGTGAATATGAGGATGAAGGAGCTGATGAAATCCAAGGATATCATTATTTTAAAACTAATGAAATGCTTATGAATGAAATTCATGCAGTTGTAGATGATGGAGAGTTTCCTGAGGAAAGAAATACTAAATAAATTCCACTTAATGGAAATTTGGATGAAATTCTTACACCATATCAAGGAGACATCCTTGGGGAGGAGGATGAAGAGAATGGGAGACTTACTATAAGTCTCGTGAACTATTTGAGAGGTTCAAATCAATATGAGAAGTTGATGTTTGAAGCACCAAATTAGGTGACAAAGCCTTATGATTTTAAATCCAATGACTTCTGTGTGCTTGTAGGTTTCATAGAGAGGGAAGAAAGAGAATCATCTCAAGTTGTCATGAAGATTGATGAACATGATAGAAATATGCTTTGCAAATGCATAAGTGAAGAACAAACTCATAATTTTTCTACCATAAGATATGAAGCATAATATTTTATTAAATACAACCAGAGTGAAGATCATGTACAAGTCATAAATGAAATTATTGTTAAGTGGTTGGAAGGACATATTGGTGAAAATAAAAGGGAAAATTTGAATAATTGAGATAGTCAAAGGAGAGAGGAGAAAAAGCATTAAGATGAATTGCTTGAGAGACATTAAGAGTGCTTAGAGTTGTTGGAAAAGTTTTTGAGAGGACCTAAGCTAAGAGAAGAGATTACAACCAAATATGAAACATGTTCAAAATTACCTAGCAATGAAGGTATTCTTACGATATCTAAATAAACAGAGGTAAATTTTAATTTTAAATTCATTATGAGGTTGCATGAAGTGGTTATTAACATTAAACTGTCTTTAAAGAAATATCTGAACTATTTTTTGAAGATGAAATTGGACCTGAAGTAAAACATTCAAAGCAAATGTATAGAGATTTTGAGGAAGCAATGCAATTTTTAGAGAAATTACTGACAAGAGATATAGGTAATGAAGGTTGCATAGAGTTTGCAAAGTCAACTGACTTTGAGGAACAACGTAGAGTGCCATATATTAGTGGCATGAATGAAAAGAAGATGCATCAATTGGTGAGTAACAACAACAACACATTTTAGGGAGAGCACAACAATATTTCTATTGTAAGACAAAAGGGTAGAAGGCATTCAATTGTCTTAAACATATGCAGAAACATGTACATTGGGGAGGAGGACAAATACAATAGTTTTAAAATTATTATGCAAAATTTAAGGGAGGAGAATAATGAATTTTAAGCTAAATACACACTAGATGTTGAAATAGAGGGGCTATGAAAACTTATTATGAAAATGCGAGAGAGAGTGCACACTTATGTAAGAAAGGAAGTTAGCAGTGGAAGAAAAATAACTATATAAGAGGGCATAAAAAAAGGCAGTGCACAACTACAACATAAATTTTGGAAACTTGGAAGGTTAAATAAGGTAACAATAGTAAAAATAGAGAAACAACATAAAGAAGAAGGTGATGAATTACAGTAGAAATTCTAGGATCCAAGAGGATTCAGGCATTAATGAAACATGACCAAGAGGTCATGATATTTCTACCTTGCGAGTCTAATGCAAGAGAATTAAAGTTTCCAAGTCATCAAGCTTTTTGAAGAAAAGCTCCAAAATTTGTTTCAATATTGTAAAAGGTTTTAATTTCCTTAATTTTAAGTATGGTTAGTTCCTTGTAATTATTATAGAATAGGTTTGAAAAAGATATGGGTAAGAGAGATGTTTTTCATAAGGAAAAAGAAAAGTTACCTTAAAAAAAATGAGAGATTTAAGGATTAAATCATCATAGCTTTAGTGAATAAATCATGAGACATTTAGGGAATAAACTAGGGAGTTATTTATGGATGTAGATAATTATACTTTTCTTGTAGTTTTATTTAATCATTGTAGGCTTATGGGGAAAGCCAATGGCCAAATCAATGTGAAATCAGGGCATAGAGAGTGAATAGAGAAAAATAATGTTTCTGATTATTTGCATGTACAATATTTGTTGAATGAAAGTGATTGAAAGGATCATTATGCTAATGATTGTCTCTCTATATTTTTGAATGAAGAATTCCAACTTCTGTGTGTAGTCTGGAATTAAGTAGAGTTCTATTTCCGTGTGAATATTGAAACTGATAATAGATTGAGTTTAAACTTTGTCATGAACGAATGGGACCAATATAATGATAGATTAGAGAAAATTTTAGTAGGAGAAGAACTTTGTGCATGCTAGATGATTCTCAGTGTATTACAATTGAAGGTTTTGTAATAGAGTATGTGATTTGATAGAATGAGAGCTAAATTAACTCTTAATGTGTTAAAATGGTATTGTAATAAGTAGGTTTTGACATTGAAATTGGTTGACTGTATGCATGAGTGAAGGCATGTAAAAGAAAATTGCTAGAGGGTTGAAATCAACATTGGAAATGTGTTGGAAATATGGATGAGGTTTCCATGTCGGGGTTTTGTGAAAATATGTGGAATAACTTGTAGATCAAATTTTAGATATGATAGTTGCATTCGAAAGCATTCAGTTCTGAAAAAGGAAACACATAGATCAATGTTGAATGATGATTTGGAATTTATCCATGGAAATTTGTGTGTGTCTAACATATGGTAAATTCTATGTCGGATTGAAGAATGTGTTTTGAATCATATTGATATTCAGTTGAATATTAATTATCGTAACGTATGTGAAAACCTACTATTGGTAGAGTACCAACACTAAAGATTGGATAAATTTAAAGTTGGAGAAAAAGTACATTTTCCTCCTACCATCATTATAGCTTGGTCCTAACCTTTTGAGATTCATCCATCTCATTTTCCCCACCTTAATTAAAGACTCAACTTTTTGATTGTGCATCAAGATAGCATATCAATGCATTTGCAACCCTCATACCTATATAGAGGTTTATTCCACAACTTGATGTCTCATTCACTCTATGCATAAGATGGGATACACTACATTTTTATGTGTGGCCTGACTTGACATGGCTTACAAAATTGAAATCCATGTACTGGGATATATCCTCATATCATGCACTATAGTCCTCAATTTTCTACATATCCTTTTCACCTACGTGATTTATCAGCATGTTAAACACCCTCCTTATTATAACCTAAACCCAACCTTCTAAGATTAATCCATCTCATTTTCCCCACATTAATTGAAGGCTCAACTTCCATGATTACACATCAAGATAGCATATGAGTATGTCAGCCACCCTCGTACCTACCTAGTGGTTATTTTTACAACCTGATGTGTCACCCACTCTAAGAATAAGTGGGGATATACCATATTTTTATATGCGTGGCCTCACTAGAAAGGGATTATAAAAAACTAGTGGAAAACAACTTTCCTCTACCTAGTCATTCAAATAACCAATCAACTTGCATTGGCCTAGTAATTCACGGAAGCAATCTTTCTAGAGTATTGAGTACAACCCGACATGGATCCTTCATAATAAGTTCACATGAATTCTTCCTTACATTCAAATTATAAATCCATTTGAATTCTTATACAAATTATTGGACATGATTTTGACTAAAAACTTGATATGCAGTTTTAAAAGTTTACCCTAAAATGAATATTAAAAATTAAATTTAACCCAAACTAAAGCTTATGAAATCACTTTATTTATTCAATGAATAATTTTATAAAATTTTCCTCTTCAACTAAAATAATTTGTGAGAATATTTTTTCTCCCATAAATTTTATAAGCATGCTCTTCTTCCTCCTCTTCATTTTCACTGCTCTCTACTCATTCTCACATAGCACTATTGCCTTTTAAAAATAATATCGATAGTGAAAAGTGTATGCAGTCAAAGGCCTGGCTAGTTGTCTTATATTTTTCGAAAATGTATTTTGAAATTTACAAATGCATGTACATACATAAAATTTCTGTGAATCTTTTCACAAGTTTTCCCCCCATCAATATATTCATTTATCCATTCATAAGAACATTCAATACCCCTGTCACACTTCCAACAATTTTTTTTTTTTTTTTACAGCAATATTAACTCCTTTTACATATGGTTCCTATATTCATAATTACATACAAATGGTTACCTTAATCATAATCATTGATTTATTAACACAATTCCAATTACCCTACAAACATAAGAAATGTAGTCAATAGATATCAATTGAGAGTTCACGGTATATTCATGCGTTGACTGTCTACGTGTACATATAAACACTGTAATGGTGACACATATATTTATAATGTTAACCCGGGAACCCGTTAGTCACATAATTGGCACTATCAGTGTTAATGGCATATTTATGAACTCAACTGTAAAACTCCGTTTCCCATATCCCAAGATATCGAGGTTGATAGACTGTCCGACATTTATATCCTCGATCCAATTGGAGGATTTCCCGTCATCCATTTGTAGAGATGAAGGGCAGATGGCAAGCTGCCATGTGCGCCCTGAACTCTAAGGTCTATGGTCCTGACTCCTCGGGCTGGCCAATTTCGCACCCGAAGCTCACCAAGGGTCACCGGCAATCAAACAGATACCAGTGATTTACTGCGGATCGAGGGTTATGATCCATGCCACGAACCGGTAATACTATGGAGCTATTTATGTGTCTGTTTGTTCTTCCGAGTGACCTTAACTCTCATTTCCTTGATTCTGCATCGCCACAACACTGTAGTCTTGACTCTGTCGACATTTCTTCTGCATTCGACTGCAACGCCCTTTAGCCTTAGACATTCCGCTCCTGCCATTTGGCTCGGCCTCATCACTCTTTGAAGTTATCAGCATTCAGGTTTACACGACACCAGGTTCGACTTACGGTGAGTATTAATGTTTTTTTTTTATTTCTCTGCTCCTTGCATTCTTTCATGGGTTTACGCCAGGGTTTTTCCTGTTGCTAACACGGCTAATGTTCTATACAGGTAGTGCATTGATTTGCCATAAGGAGCAAGGGTTCCTCTATTAGCTGTCTCACCCATTGTTAGGTAAGTATCGAACACTTATCACAGCCATGTATACAGGGTTTTGTTTAGACAAAGGCTGAGTTTCTTTCATTCCCTTGGCAGGGATACCGGGCAGTAAATCTCGAGTCTGTCCCCTGCACAAGCTCAGGGTCTTCCATGAAGGCATTTGGTTTCTAGTCTTTGTTAAAATATAGGGTTTGTATCACAGCCGTCTGGTCATTTGCTTTCATTGAACTGTTACAAATTTACTGTTCGGTGTTTTTAATATAAATCTATATCGTTACCGAATTCCTATTGTTTTTACTTCAGTTTAGATGGGTAATATGTTTGCCATTCGATTCTGACTTGGATGCCTCCATTAGCTGAGAGCAAGCTCCTGCTAGAATGGTTTACCAGATCGGGGTTTTGCCGGCTAGAACTCGCTGAGGGAGCATGTAACCCTGGTTACGATTGCTCTGCCCTCGGCGTCCATTCTTATTGATTATTTTATGAATAGCGAATGTATATTCTTTTTATTCAGCTCTCGCATAGCATCTATATGGTAATATAGGACTGTTATGATGGAATCCGGTTTTGTTAACCCTCTTTGTGTTTTCCTTACGGGCTACTGGACCAGGGGTTCTACGTATAACAACACTGTTTTATTTTATGATATATTTCGCGTTTTGTCATGAGTTCGGTTAGTTGGATGATCACGCCGGGTTCGTCTTGTGATGTATGTCATAATGTTACATATATACTACAGTCTTTAGCAAAGAACATATAAATAAATTATGTTTTGATTCTCTGTGCACAAAGCTATCTAGGTTCTTTTTCTCGATTCTTGAACATAAATCCAGGGTTTACCACAGTGTTCTTTATTAATGACTTTCTGATGTCGCTGAAATGATTGAGCTATTTATTTCTGTTTATGTTCTTATTTCGAGTATGGAAAGCAAGTTCTTTCGTATGGAATTTTCATATTCTCTCCCTGTCGAATGCATGTTATTTGGTACTCTGTCTATAATACGGAAGCTAGTTTCTTTCTTGTTTTCTATTAAAAAGGAACAATTATTTCAATCTCTGTCTAAAACACAGAAACTAGTTTCTTTCTTGTTTTTTGTTGAAAAGAAAAGTTAGATGTCTTTCATCTATTTCTATTTTTCTCTACACAGAATAATACCAAGAATATTTCAATAGATGTATGCATTATAAGCCGTACCTGCTTCTCTGCAAACTTACTTGTAATGCTTGCCAATCCACCCGTCCGTAGGAAGAGTTCTTATTTGACCTTCCACCCCCAAGCACTTGCAGGTCCTCTCGACTGCAATTACACTGGTCTCGCCAGTAAATGCAATCTAATCCTAACCAGACATAGCGTACACAGGAAAATTCCTTTCCTCTTATGCCATCTGATCCTAACCAGACATAGCATGAACATTTTTTTTTTCTCTTCCATCTGATCCTAACCGGACTTGGCAATCCCCCTTTTTCCTCTGGGGTCTCAACTACCTCCTGAAGGTAGTTAGGGTTCCATTATAATTGATTCCACAGTTACTAACCATGATTAATCATAAGCTCAGTTCAAATAGTACTAACACAATTGTTTTTAATTAACATAAAATTAATAACAGAGTTATATATACTTTTTCAAATAAAGTCTTTGTTCATAATTACTTTTACTATTTGCTAACATTAACTTTTCACGAGGGGTGTTACAAGCTCCATAGTGAAACTGGCCATTGGGAAGCTCCTAAAACGCCATGGATGGAAAGGATCTGCCATATTTGTGAGAATAGGAGCATCGAGGATGAAAACCACTTCCTCTTAGAGTGCCCTGCATACAACCACATTAGATTTCAATTTCACAACCTTTGTTACAATACTGACCTTCCTAGCCTTTTACAATGCCAAAATTATAGTGAACTCGGGAGGCTTCTGTCCAAGCTTTTTGAGCATATGAATAAAATCTTAAATCAAAATAAATAATTTGTCTTTTTAGGTCCGATAGATCATTATTTGGTCTCAGTGGACGTTAACCACCATCATCATCATCATCATAAAAATATGATATTTTTTAATTAATAAGTAATTATAAATATATGATGTTTTTTAATTATTAATATTTTTTCCTTAATGTTTTTTTATTTTATTTTAAATATTAGGTTTTAGTTTACGAAAACATGATTTATAAAATTTAAGTGATTAAAATCATTGTTTTATGTAATTAGGTGATGGCAATTTTAGTCATATCTTTATACTATTCACACGATATATTTTGGTTTTGAAGAATATATGATCACATTCTGACGTCTATTAGAACATTTAGGCTTATGTAATCAGTTTGTCAATATAATTTTAGATATATTAAATTATTGTAAATTATTTTAATCATAAGTTTTTAAAAATAAAATAATAAATTAAATCAAAAGGTAAATTAAAATAATAAATTAAATCAAGAAGGTAAAGATAGAGAAGAGACTAATTATTAAAAATATGATATTTTAATAATAATTTTTTTTTAATTTATTTTGATTTAAGATATTAGCTTTAGTTAGTAAAATATGATTATAAATATTAAGTTATTAAAATTATTGTAAATTTTGATTTTAAATTAATAACATGTTTAAGAAGTAATTTCTTTTTTAATGATGACCACTAAGTTTTATTAAGATTTATATGGTTTATTGATTTGAAGAAGGTAAGATACACAAGAGATTATTAATTAAAAATAAATAAAAATTACCATTTTATTTTTATGTTAATAAAAAAGTGATAGAAGAGATTCTATATTACTATAAGTTTGGTGAGTTAAAATACCATGATAGTTGGTAGTGTGAGGTATTTTGAATACTAAATTTAATGTATTATAAAATAAATATTTTAAGATAAAATAATTTTCATTTGTAACTTTTTTAATATAGCATAGCTTTGGAGTGGCTACAACCTCCCTCCAAAATTTTGCTTTCGCTTAGTTTTGAAGCTTCCCTCTTAAAATTATAGCAAATTGCCTTGCATTACTTAGGTACTTGTGTTTCCATTTGAATTCATCTTTCAGTTTATAGCTTGTGTCCACTTACGTGCTTTGTTGTATAACCACAACATGAACCCCCATGACTTGGTTGCATCTAGTTCTTGCACTGCCTTGGCAAACTACACAGTCCTAGAGGGCAGCCAACCTTGCTCTAAGGAATTGCACAGAGCAACCCAGCAGTGAGCCTTGCTCTCAAGAATTGCACACAGCAGCTTAACAGTGAGCCTGGCTCTCAAGAATTGTGCGGACCCAACTGGCATCTTGTCATCGGCTGGGAAATTTGCACATAGCATGAGAGGTAGCTAGAGCCACTCAGCCCAGCAATTGTGTAGAAGCATTCCCTCAATCGTTGCCCGATGCATGTGTCGGTAGGTTGCCCGATTCCTCTAGAATTGTGCAATTTCTCCATGCAGGCATGGAAGCCTTTCTCAAAAAATAAAAAAAGGAAAAAGAAAAAACATTCATAAAATATAGGGATCTACTTTTAGCAGTGGGAGTTACACTTGAGTTAATTTTAGAAAATTGTCGCCACTTATCACTTTCTCCTAGATTTTTGGCATGCACATCATAAACCCTAAATCGGCCAAATCTATTTAATGGGCGCTGCCAAAGCTCATTTACCCATTCGATATTGGATCTCTGGCATTCGCGAGGCATCTAGGAACCTTTGACACGATGAGCATAGCTTTTCTGGGTAAGTTTTTCTTTTCAAGTCTTTTGCTACTTTTTCTCTTGCTTTTGTTTCCTTGGCTTGTGTGACTGTTGTTTTGCAATTTTTTGTTGAAGGACCATTGGAGTTTTAGTTTGTTTTAACTTGTAGAAATGTTGTTTCAAGTTTTGGATTGCCTTTCTTAAGCATCACATACATAACCTCATTTTTGCACTAACGGTCACCATTGCGGCGACTCTTCCCACAAGCTTTGTTTTTCATCCATTAGACTGATTTACGCACTTTCTTTGATTGCATGCATGACCATTCATTCATATCTACACCATCATTTGGTCATGCATTCAGATTTACTCATTTGCAAGTTGCCCTTTGGCAGATCTGGGCTGCCTTGGCGCAAACCTAGCTCTTCCCAGCATGCACTGTGCATTTCTCAAACTCAATGCTCTGCAATTGGCTCTAGGAATTGCGCAAAGGTTTTCCGTCACTAGATCCATCTGCGCCTTTGCACATTTGCAAGGAATAGTCCCCAGTCTTGCCCACTGGGATTGCACAATACATAACCCCAACCACCATCAAGCTAGACTAACCTGCGCATTATGGGGTTCCAGTCCACAACAAGCCACATTAGACCGCACTTTGTGCAGTCCCAGTCACCAGTACCTCTCACTAGAAGCTGGGACTACGAAATGCGTAGATCCACTTGACAATCCGTCATCTTTGAGATTCACAACTGCACAATCTTGCCCAGTAGTTGCCCAGTTTGTTGCATGATCAATTTTTGAAGTCTTTTCTATTTTTAAGTTGACATCTTATTGTTTCGATTGTTCACTCTCTTTCTAGGTACATCAGCTATTGATAAGCTTCTCAGCAGTACTAGTAACATGGTTTCCAAGAGAGCTAGATCAAAGGATAATGTAGAGAGAAACACTTTAGATGTAATTGAACAATTTCCAATGGAATTTGTTTTCAATGCAAAAACATAATTATTCATATAGAAGGACATGAAGATCACATGACAATAAATAAAGGACATATTTGCAGGCAATTTCAAGGAAAAGCTGGAAGATTGATAGGTTTATGTCAACATTCACAAGTCAGGCTTATACAGGGTTACATGTATGCACCCCACCTTCCCATGCACAGATATCATTCACTATATTGTCTCACATACCGATCTCGAGATGACGAAACTGAGCAGTACTAGTGGAACAAAACTTTCCACCTTCGGGACGAAAAACTACCGTCATATGTATCACTTCTCGTAGCTGGTGAACTGCACGGATGTACTATCCCACACCCCCCAAAAACAATGTGAACACTAGAGACATCATGAAGCATTGGTAAAAGAGCAATCGAAGTTCAGAGTGACACCCAACCAGGTCTACAATACGAAGTCACTCAAGAAGGCTTACGACCTCTTAGCGATCTTTGCATGCCACTTGTATGGCTAACAGACCACGGAGACCTTCCCGTAGAGTTGTGTGGTTATGTTGGAGCAGTTTGAAAATGAAGTGAGGCCATTCAACTAGTCTAACATGTTGGATCTTCAGCTAGAAGGGCATGTGCCTAATGCCCAAAGTCCCCCTAAGGATGAGAAAGCACAATTCTTTATGTTTGTATACCTAGTTGATGCAATCTGTGCCCAACAATAGTTCCCTGGCATGGGTTGGACATGGACACCATCAGAGCATGTTGTGAACATCTATTGCAAGTTTCTCTCTGAGTCCAGCTATCGAGGAGTCATGGCGAGGTTGTCTGATCACTTCATCACCCCGGTGTACAAAATGATATTTGAAAATAATCCACCTTGCATGTTCCAAGAAGCGATGTAGGAATTCCTTAACATTGAAAATTGGTAGGCCCCAATCGATGGCACCTTCATTAGAATGTTTGGCATGGAGAATCCTCTACATGATCTATTGATGTTTTCCACAGACAAGTTGGCCATGCAAGAGGTTGCATATCACATCTCCACAGGGTTATCAGCTGGACTGCATAGAAGAAAGAAGGCACCATGGCCTACTCTTTCATTTTGGATTGGCTTCTATGAGACCCATACCTTGAAGGATGTGGATGTTAAGGCCAAGGAACTAAAGAAATTTGGGTTTGACACCAAGAGTTTCAATTTGTATTATCCCCACTGCATATGCAAGAGCCATTGTGCGAAGGTGTCTTACCCATGGATCCATGGGGCAAGTCATTGGTCAGAGGAAGATCCTTAGAGGTATTTCTAGAATTGCTCTAGGCTCAATGAACTAGTTAGCATAGCTGTAGAATAGAAAGCAGCACAGTATGTAATAGCACTAGAGGAAGAAACAACAATAGCAGTAGTGAGAAGTGAATAGGTGCAAGACAAAGCCAAGAGGAATATTCTTGAGAGTGCAAAGGCTGAGAAAATCTACAAATTAAGAGAAGATCATCTTGTTGAGAAATTAACTTTGGAGATAGAAGTAAAGAGGCGACAAGACAAAAGGATAGGAGAACAGAGGAAGAGAGAGAATAAAAGGTTGGAAGATGCATAGAGGAAACTACAGGAAATAGAAAAGAAGTTGAAAGCAGAGAAAGAGCTCAGGAGGAGAGAAAGGGAAGAAAATAAGAGATAGGAATAGGAGGAAAGACAAGGCGCACTGACAAAGAAAATTATGCCTATACAGGTTGAGACAATAGAGAAGCAAACAGATGAAGATGAGGGTGAGAAGTTGTAGGTTCGGGAAGTTTCTCAATAGCTTGAGCAGATCATTCAAGCAATAGTCATGGAGATGGAACATGAGCCATAGGACGCAGACACTGATCTCATTCCAAAAGCATCCGAGGTTGCACCACAATATCCACCACCTCCAGAATCAAAATCGTTCTCAAGCGACCAAGGAGAGATTGTTCTCCTTCATGATGATCCAAAGATGGATGTGTAAAATCTTTCATTCGACAAGTCACAAAACAATATTGTACTGGAACATACAAAGTCACTTCACCTACGCACATAAAGGAAAGGGTGATTGTATTAGATGTTAGAAGACATCCAGTTGACATGGTCTAGGCTTCTCAGGCTTATGAAAAAGCCACGAGTTTGACAGTCAAGTTATTGATAGTAGAGAATGATCAGATGGTGAAGGAATCGCAAGAGGCCAGGCAAAGAATAGAGCAGTCTACAGGATCCGATAAGGAAGAAATGAAGAAATAAATACTTGCAGAGATATCAAATTTGGAGAACATGATGTGGATGTTGTATAGAATATTTGTCACCATGCAAAAACTAGTTTTCCATCTATACGGTTTTCAACAACAATGGTCAAAGATAACCCTAACTCTCAAAGACATCCACGCTACTATTGTACATGTAAAGGAATGGAAAATGAGGTACAAGAGTGCCCCACTTTACTTACGCAAGATGATGAAGCTACAGGAAGAGCTAGGAAAAACATAGATTTAGATGTTGATTCAAAACTATGAGTAACTCTCTCTAGTCATCACAAGCATTGAGGCTTGCTATGCACAATTGTACAAGAGTCTGGATGTCATAATGAGGACACACATGATCTTTTCCATCGAAACCCTTACTCAAGCCACGAGGAAGAACCAAGTCATGTTGGACGTTGAGGGATACATAGAGTAGTTGATGTGTAAAGCCACTAGTTATGACTTACAGTTCAATGCATAAAACATGTAGAAGTATATCGATGTTCCAACAACACTCAGGACAATGTTGTGCATGCCTAAGGATGAGCTGGACATAGGTTTTAGAACAATATAAACAAAAGCCATGGAGGCAAGAATCTGCTTCGATAAAGGCATCACCAAATAGTCTGCGGCCATGATAGTGTAGTACCAAGTTTGGTATCAGTTTGTCACCGAAGACCACCATGAGGAGGTGATTGAGTTGGTATTTCCCCAAGATCCCGAGTGATGTTGTTTATCTTTTTAATCTGACTCAACCCTATTTTTGTCCCACATGGGTATATGTGGAAATTATATTATTTTAAATATGTTGTAAGTGAAATTCCAAGTGTCATTAGTGGAATGTGAATAGTCACTATGTAATGTGAAGAGTCATGAGGGTAGTCCAAGAGTCAAAGAGGAATTTCAAGGGTTGCCACACACTTTGCTATATATAGAACCTCATAACTCATAGTAAGGGCTTTTGGGAGGCAATATTTTGGCTAGGCATTGCTTAGAGAAGGATTGGAGAGTATTGTGAGGAGCCTTGACTTCTCTACAACATAGAGCAAGTACATCTCTTTAGAGGAACAAATGGTGTTGACTATAATGTTCCACTATTTCGACTAGTGGTTGTTAATTGTGTATGTATGGATGGAACTTTCACCTAATAATATATAACTGAGCCATCAACTTTTCATGCATATGTTATTATTGTAGTTCGACTCTTCTGGTTACTTTATCAATGTATGTTATTTAACTTATGCATTTGTGTATGAACTATTTTGTATGTGATTGTATGAATCCTGTTGAAGACATGTTGTGTTAATCCGTCACTTTGGTTTGTGGACTATTGCGCTTCGAGCATGTGATGTCATTCAACTCGTGTATTCCTTTTAGGCTTCATACTATTACAGGCTTCTAAGGGACACACTTGCTCTTCCACTTGTGTGTTAGAGCCCCAATGCATCTCACTTGACTCGTTTCAAGGTCACACACTTTCTTTTGACAAAGTTATCATACATAACTCTACGCGCTAACGCAATCAAGCCGCTACCTTTACTACCCATTGTTGGGAATCCTACTCCAAATGGTTTGAGGTCTAGTTGGGGCTTCTTACCAAGGAGATCCTCTGATGTTATGGTTAGTCCAACACTGTCAACACATAGGTAATATAGTTTTTAAAATATTTTAAAATTTGATTTTTATTTTAGATAGACAGATAGATATTTATAGCCTATTAGTCAGATTTTTTTCCTTTATCTGTTTATATGAATTTAAAAATGTATTATAAATAGCTAAAGTTCACAATCGTGTTAAAACTTGTAGCATTTAATTATGTAGAATAGGGTAAAACACTCACACTCTCCCTATATATATATAACATTATCATTATTTTCATTGTAAATAAGGTAGTATTTAGTTTCATATATACACTCTTAAGATTAAGTAATATCTAAAAGTACATGGCATGACACCATTTTAGGCATTCTTAGGATATTGATCTTTGATTTGTTAAATGTTTACTTCCGTCATATTTAAGAAAATAGAGGATTGAAGCAAAACCTAAAAAGTATTTTATAAAAGAGAAAATGTGTGTCAATATATACCATCAACAAGTTATTTCAAGTCGTAAGTATTTTATAAATAATAACATGATAAGTTAAACATTATAAGTTGCATCCTCACAAATTTCTTTATTCCAAATTGATATGATATGATAAAGTTTCCCACATGTTTCAATCTTTAAATAATTTCTTTATATTCAACTATATTTTCTTATTAAAAAATCTATTTTAAATGTCTAAAATTAATTTTCCAATGGATAAGGGTTGTTTCTTTTTTGGTTTTAATCACGTGTAACAAACACATGGAAACAAATATGAAGCAAGGACACAATTGTCAAGAAACCACAAAAGGGGAAATCTATTAAATTATACCATTCCCCTATTTTCCATTTAGTGTAAAAATGGTCTGTTATATAAATATAGGTGACCACAATGTCTTATTTCGTTCAACCAACTCATAATTTTCTAGTATATCTTCCATGAATCTTTTAACCAAATTTTCATCTTTGACTTCCCTAGTAGACTTCCCCTCACAATTTTTATGATTTACAGTTAAGATTTGTTCTAGCATAATCCCCCTCAATTAGCACTTGTGATCTCAATATGCATTCTTCAACTCTCGTTGCATTGGTCCCCTCTTTATCTTCATATTCAATGCTCTTTGTTTTCAATACTATTTGTCTTCATCTTAAGTATTATATAATCATTGGTCTTCTTCATTCTTCATTTTTTGTCTTCTATGTACAAAAACATAAACAATTTCACTCCCTATGCATCATCACCAATCATCAACTTAAGTTTTGTTTGGTTGGCTTATAAGAATTACACCTATAGGTTTTTTTCTTTGGCTTACGATTAACCTTCCCAATTCTAAAGACCTCAGGTAGTTTATGCTTACCAAAAGCAGTAGTGGTTTCTATGGTTTCTTCCTACCACAAAAAAATGCATCACATCAAGTAATTAATGTGGTTTCTTATTTCCAAAAATGTCAATTATGTGTACTTATACACAAATATCAATGGGATGACCAAAAACCATAAATTTCTTCAGTGGTTTTTTATTACCACAAATGTACATTACAAAGTGTTTTTTAGAGTACCACAAACTTTTCAATATAAATATTTTTGGTGTATACATGTCTCATCAATATTTCATCATTCATTGAACTACATACAATTAAATATTTTCATTTGGGCCAATCTATCCCTTATACAAAAAATACATGAATATCATTTCCTTTCCACATCAAAATATTATTTAACTAGGAGAAAGAAATTGATAAGGGATGTTTTCTGTGGATTCATTTCATGTACATCTATATGATACTATCACTTTTCTTTTTATTATTTCTTCTTCTCTTGCATGTTTATCATTTTTCTTCCTTCTTTGTGTCATCATCATTCATTTTCCCATGTTGTTGCACCATTCTCTTTCTCATCACCTTCTTTATCTTTTGATTTTCTTTCCTGTTGCGCCATTCTTTCTACCATCAACTTCTTTCATGATGCCATTCTCTTTTCCATTTCATCATTATTATTGTCATCATCTTCTTTCATCCTATTGTTATCTTCTTTTTCCAGTCTATTTATTGTTTTACGATTCTCTATCATCATCTTCTTCCATCATGTCATTCACTTTTCCATTACATATCTTTGTCATCATCTTCTTTCATCCATGCATTATTTTCACTGCTGCATCATTTTATTTATGATCGTCTTCTTCATTATTGTATTATTATACCATTGAATCTCTTTCTTCATTTTTCTATGTACATAAAATTGATTATTAAAACAAATCTTCTCCCTGCAAATAGTTGATCATTTATAACCATAGAAAATGAAATCCATGTATCGAGATACATCCTCACACCATGCAATATACTCACCATTTTTCTAAGAATTCTTTTGACCTACATGATTTATCAACATGTCAAAATCTCTCTTCATTTGATGCAAGGGCATTAAAGTTTCCAAGCCATAAAGGTTTTTGAAGAAAAGAATCAAAAGTTGTTTCAATATTATAAAATAATTCTAATTCTTTAATTTTAAATATTCTTAGTTTCCTCTAATTATTTTAGAAGAGTTTTAGAAATGCTATGCATAAAAGAGATTTTTTCCACCAGGAAAAGAAAAATTGCCTTAAAAAGAATGAGATATTTATGGAATAAATTGTGATATCTTTAGTGAATATATCAGGAAAGATTTAGGGAATAAATCTGGGAGTGATTTATGGATGTATAAAATTCTATAGTTCTTGTAATTTTGTATTTAATCATTGTAAGCCTTTGGGAAAATCTAATGGCCAAACGAAGTTGAAATTAGGCCATAGAGAGTGAATAGAGAGAAAAATTGTTTTTGAGTATTTGTGTGTACAAGATTTCTTGAATGAAAGTGATTGAAAGCTTCCTTATGCTCATGATTTTCTATGTGTATTTGTGAATGAAGAATTACAGCATCTATGTGTAATATGGGATTAAGCAGAGTTTCATTTTTGTGTGAATATTGAAACTGATAATAAGTTGAGTTTAAACTCTCTAATGAATTAATTGTACTAATATAGTGAGAGATTAGACACAATTTTAATATTAGAAGAATTTTGCGCTTGTTATGTGATTATCCATGTATTATATTTGAAGGTTCTATAATAGGGCTTGTGAGTTGATAGCACGGGTGCTAAATTAATTATTACTGTGTTAGAATGGGATTGTAAGAAGAAGTCGTTGACATTGGAATTGGTTGATCATATGCATGCATCAAGGAATGGAAAAGTAAATTGTTGGAGGAAAGAAATAGATATTGGACTTGAGTTGAAATTATGGATGAAGTTGCCATGTTAGGGTTTTGTGAAAATATGTGGAATACCTTGTAGCTAGGACTTTACATCTAATAGCTACATTGAAAAACATTCAGTTTTGACCAAAGAAACACCTAGTCCAATGTTGAATGATGAGTTGGAGGTTGTCCATGGAATTTTTTTGTGTGTTCAACATATGGTAAATTCTATGTGGGATTTAAGAATGTGATGTGAATCATATTGATATTCAGTTAAAGATTCATGATTATAGCATATAAGGACACTTACTCTTGGTAGAGTATTAGCACTAAAAGCTAGAGAAATTTAAAGTAATACAAGAAGTAAATTTCCTACTATCAAGTGGTATCAGAGATAGAAATCTCTTGGTTGGAAAATTAGAGAATGTCAGAGATTGAAAATATTGTAGAGGATTAGATGGTGAAATATGACAAGTGAATCTTTAGTGTTTCAATGAATTTGAGAAAGAGATGACATCTACAGGTTGAGCTCTTTAGAGGAGAAATTTAGATATTTTTTCATCAGAGGTTTGAAAAATCTAACTGATGTAAATTGTTTTGTTTACAATTTATATTGATGATTACAGGAATCAAAGTTTTGTGCAAAAAGGAAACCGAAGTTCTTTGGAAGGAAATATGCTTGGATAAGAGTATAATGGATTTATATTTGAAATCAATATGGAGAAGAATATTCTTTGGATGAGGAAGAACAATGAATGACTTCAACAATAGAGCCATAAAAAGAATTTAAGATTAAAACAATAGTATGCATGTTTGAATGAGCAAGAACAAAGAGGTAAAGTGGTCTTATGTTTTCAACTAATTTGTAAGTTGAATTGTTGATTACAGGGAAGAGTGATGAGGATGATTACAACAAGAGGACTATAATCAAGAGCAAAGGAAGTTATAGAAGAATTGTGGCAAAGGACCATTAGAAATTCCAACTAAGGTTTTGTTAGGTAAACTTGACTCAGGATAGAGTCAAAGTTGACCAGGTTAAACAATGATGGTTTTGGGGCACATGGTATTGTGCACCCATAGTATTCTGCCCATGGTATTATATGTAATGGAGCTTATAAAAGGCTGGAAGGACTTCATTGTAATGAAAGACCTGGAGGTGAGAAGTGAAGGATCACTTGGTCGGTTTGGCCAGGGTTTTGGCCAATGCTAATGAGATCTTATTAGGTTGGGTTCTTCCCGGATTTGGCGTTTTTCCGGACAAAATTTTTTGTTTATGTGTTTATGGTTGTTGCTGGTTATTCTCTTATATATATTCCTCTCGGTAATTATTTATGTTATGCAGTAAATTTCTTAACAACAGCTATTAGAGCCAGATATTGGCTTCAAAGGGATTCTTTGATGCCAGGGGTTTATAGTGCCCGATGAGATCAATGTAGCCTTTTTAGAGATCTGGGTCTGAAAATAATGGCGAAACAATCGTACGCGGAAGAACCTCGAGGAGAATCTGTGGAAAATAGTGCCATAACTGCCACGAATTGCAGTACAATTGCGATATTTACCGGTTTGGAACATGCTGACGAATTGTTCAGGATTCATGTAGGTATTTAAAGAAGGTCAGTAGAAGAAAATTGTTCATGCGGCTCCAAAAATTGTTCGTTTTTTGCTACGTGAGGCCACTAATGCTAGAATCTACGAGGTTCTTGGGCTTGCATTTGGAGCGGTTTGATAGAAGTTTCTGAGAAAATCAAATTGAGAGAGGATGGATCAGAATCACAATAGAAATAAACAAAAAAATAAATCAATTAATGAAGTCAAAATTATTGCATGTAAATGGGCATACTACTGTAGGACCTGGTAAGGCATGTGTACCCCTCAGCAATCATTGGTAAAGTCTGGGTTAGACCTAGGTGATAGGGGGGATGTCGGGTTAACAATACCTCAGATAAAACTCTGAGGAAGGTAAGAGCTAGAGTGAGCGGGATTTTCTCACTTAGCAGGTTTGGTTGGAGTTAGTCAAGGAACCCCAAGTCAAGTTTAAGGAAGGAATTGTTAGGTAAACTTGACTCAAGATAGAGTCAAATTTTACCAAGTTAAAGAGTGATGGTTTTGGGGCACATGGTATTGTGCATCCATAGTATTCTGCCCGTGGTATTATATGTAATGGAGCTTATAAAATGCTGGAAGGACTTCATTGTAATGAAAGACCTAGAGGTGAGCGGTGAAGGCTCAGTTGGTCGGAATGGCTAGGGTTTTGGCCAATGTTAATGATATCTTAATAGGTTGGGTTTTCCCTTGGATTTGGGGATTTCCCAGATAAACATTTGTGTTTATGTGTTTATGGTTGTTGCTAGTTATTCTCTTATATATATTCCTCTTGGTAATTATTTATGCTATGCAGTAAATTTCTTAACAATTTTGAAGGAGGAGGACAGGTGGATGTTAAGTTTTTACCAAATAAACACCTAAATCAATGTTGAATGATGAGTTGGAAGTCCTCCATGGAAATTTGTATGTGTTCAACATATGGTAAATGCTATGTGGAATTTAAGAATGAGATGTGAATCATATTGATATTTAGTTGAAGATTAATTATTATAAGGTAAATGGACAACTATTGTTGGTAGAGTATTAACACTAAAATCTTGAGAAATTTAAATTTGCAGAAGAAGTAAATTTCTTGGGGTCAAGTGGTATCAAAGATAGAAAGCTCTTGTTGGGAAGATTAGAGAATGTTAGAGCTTGCAAAACTTGTAGAGGATCAGATTTGGTGAAATATGACAAGTGAAGCTTTAGTGTTTCAACGACATTGAGAAAGATATGGCATTTGCAGGTTGAGCTCTTTAGAGGATAAATTTAGATATTTTTGAATCAGAGGTTTGAAAAATCTAAGTGATGTAAATTGTTTTGTCTACAGTTTATATTGATGACTATAGGAATCGATGTTTTGTGTAGAAAGAAAACTGAAGTTATTTGGAACGAAATATGCTTCGATAAAAGTAGAATGGATTTAGATTTTAAATTAGTATGGAGAAAATTGTTCTTTGGATGAGGAAGAAAAATGAATGAATGCAATAATACATCGAACAAAAGGATTGAATACCATGATAGTACTATGCATGTTCGAATGAGCATGAATAAAGAGGTAAAAAGGTGCTATGCTTTAAAATAATTTGTAAGGTAAATTTTTTATTACATGTAACAATGATGAGGATGATTACAGTAGGATGACTATAACCAAGAACAAAGGAAGTTACTTTGGCAAATAACCATTGCAAGTTCCAGCTGAGGTTGGAAGGAGGAGGAAATCTAAACCTTCTGATAGGAAGTGAAGATATACAAAAGCCTAAAAGGAGTAGAGAAGCTAAAGGGTTCCTAGAGGAGAAAACCAAGCATACCCAGTGGTTGGGTTGAGAGATAGCTTGGTGAGGTATTGTAACAGGTTAAGGAGTAACTTGTTATTTTAGAGGATTGGGTGTAGTCTGCGAGTGGTTAAGGTAAAGTTAACAAAGGAAGAAGGAAGATGAGTATCGATTGTCATGTTGTGGGTTTAGAGTGAAGCCACAATAGAATAAAATAAAATGCCAAAGAAGATAGCATAAAGAGAAGAATGAGTCAAGAGGAAGTTGACTGAGAAGTTGTCGAGATAAAATTACAACTCAATGCACTAATGGAACTGCTATAGGAAGGTGAAGAATACCAAAGATGCAGATGGATTATGTGGAAGAAATTAAAGTGGCACAAGTTGCAGGGGTAGCTAAAGCACAAGTTGTGTGCTTGGTTAAGGAGAGAACACAAGGTAGAGAGATGAAAGTTTACTATTATGAACCTAAACAAGGACCTATCATTGGTGAATATGAGGATGAAGGAGCTGATGAAATCCAGGGACGTCATGATTTTAAAACTAATGAAATGCTTATGAATGAAGTTCATGTAGTTGTAGATGATAGAGAGTTTCCTCATGAAATAAATACTAAATAAAATCCACTTAATGGAAATTTGGATGAAATTCTTACACCATATCAATGAGACATCCTTGGGGAGGAGCATGAAGAGAATGAGAGACTTACTATAAGTCTCATGAACTATTTGAGAAGTTCAAATCAACATGAGAAGTTGATGTTTGAAGCACCAAATTAGGTGACAAAGCCTTATGATTTTATATGCAATGACTTTTGTGTGCTTGTAGGTTGCATACAGAGGGAAGAAAGAGAGTCATCTCAAGTTGTCATGAAGATTGATTAACATGATAGAAATATTCTTTGCAAATGCATAAGTGAAGAACAAACTGATAATTTTTCTACCATAAGATATGAAGCATAATTTTTTACTAAATACAATCAGAGTGAAGATCATGTACAAATCATAAATGACATTATTTTTAAGTGGTTTCAAGGACATATTGGTGAAAATAAAAGGGAAAATTTGACTAGTTCAGATAGTCAAAGGACAGAGGAGAAAAATCATTAAGATGAATTGGTTGAGAGACATTAAGAGTAATTAGAGTTGTTGGAAAATTTTTTGAGATGACCTAAGCTAAGAGAAGAGATTACAACCAAATATGAACATGTTCAAAAGTTCCTTGCAATGAAGGTATTCTTACGACATCTAAATAAACATAGGTAAATTTTAATTTTAAAATTCATTATGAGGTTGTAGGAAGTGTTGATTAACATTAAAATGTGTTTAAAGAAATATATGAACTATTTTTGGAAGATGAAATTGAGCCTCAATTAAAACATTCAAAGCAAATGTATAGAGATTTTGAGGAAGCAATGCAATTTTTAGAGAAATGACTGATAAGAGATATAGGTAATGAGGGTTGCATAGAGTTTGCAAAGTCAACTAATTTTTGGGAACAACGTAGAGTGCCATATATTAGTGGCATGAATGAAAAGAAGATGCATCTGTTGGTGAGTAACAAAAACAACACATTTTAGGGAGAACACAACAATATTTCTATTGTAAGACAAAAGGGTAGAAGACATTCAATTGTCTTAAACATATGCAGAAAGATGTATACTGGGGAGGAGGAAAAATACAATAGTTTTGAAATTATTATGCAAAATTTAAGGGAGGAGAATAATGAATTTTAAATTAAATACACACTGACTGTTGAAATAGAGAGGCTATGAAAACTTATTATGAAAATTCCAGAGAGAGTGCACCACTTATGTAAGAAAGCAAGTTAGCAGTGGAAGAAAAATAACTATATAAGAGTGCATAAAAAAGATAGTGCACAACTACAACATAAATTTTGGAAACTTGGAAGGTTAAATAAGATAACAATAGTAAAAATAGAGAAACAACATAAAGAAGAAGGTAATCAATTATAGTAGAAATTCTGGGATCCAAGAGGTTTCAGGCATTAATGAAACATGACCAAGAGGTCATGATATTTCTACCTTGGGAGTCTGATGCAAGAGAATTAAAGTTTCCAAGCCATCAAGATTTTTGAAGAAAAGCTACAAAATGGGTTTCAATATTGTAAAGGGTTTTAATTCCCTTAATTGTAAGTATGGTTAGTTCCTTGTAATTATTATAAAATAGTTTTGAAAAAGATATGGGTAAGAGAGATGTTTTCCATAAGGAAAAAGCAATGTTTCATTAAAAAAAATGAGAGATTTAAGGATTAAATCATCATATCTTTAGTGAATAAATCATGAGACATTTAGGGAATAAAGTAGGGAGTTACTTATGGATGTAGAAAAATATACTTTTTTTGTAGTTTTATTTAATCATTGTAGGCTTATGGGGAAAGCCAATAGCTAAATGAATGTGAAATCAGGGCATAGAGAGTGAATAGAGAAAAATAATGTTTCTGATTATTTGCATGTACAATATTTGTTGAATGAAAGTGATTGAAAGGATAGTTATGCTAATGATTGTCTCTCTATATTTTTGAATGAAGAATTCCAACTTCTGTGTGTAGTCTGGAATTAAGTAGACTTCCATTTCTGTGTGAATATTGAAACTGATAATAGATTGAGTTTAAACTTTGTCATGAATGAATGGGACCAATATAATGATAGATTAGAGAAAATTTTAGTAGGAGAAGAACTTTGTGCATGTTAGATGATTCTCAGTGTATTACAATCGAAGGTTTTGTAATAGAGTATGTGATTTGATAGAATGAGAGCTAAATTAACTCTTAATGTGTTAAAATGGTATTGCAATAAGTAGGTTTTGACATTGGAATTGGTTGACTAGATGCATGAGTGAAGGCATGTAAAAGAAAATTACTAGAGGGATGAAATCAACATTGGATATGTGTCAGAATTGTGGATAAGGTTTCCATGTCAGTGTTTTGTGAAAAATTGTGGAATAACTTGTAGATCAAATTTTAGATATGATAGTTGCATTGAAAAACATTCAGTTTTGAAAAAAGAAACGCATAGATCAATGTTGAATGATTACTTGGAATTTATCCATGGAAATTTGTGTGTGTCTAACATATGGTAAATTCCATGTGGGATTGAAGAATGTGTTTTGAATCGTATTGATATTCAGTTGAATATTAATGATCGTAACGTATGTGAAAAACTACTATTGGTAGAGTACCAACACTAAAGATCGGAGAAATTTAAAGTTGGACAAAAAGTACATTTTCCTCCTACCGTCATTATAGCTTGGTCCTAACCTTTTGAGATTCATCCATCTCATTTTCCCCACCTTAATTAAAGACGCAGCTTTCTGATTGTACATCAACATAGCATATCAATACATTTGCAACCCTCGTACCTATATAGTGGTTTATTCCACAACTTGATGTCTCATTCACTCTATGTATAAGATGGGATACACTACATTTTTATGTGTGGCCTGAATTGACATGGCTTACAAAATTGAAATCCATGTACTAGGATATATCCTCATATCATGCACTATAGTCCTCAATTTTCTACGTATCCTTTTCACCTACATGATTTATCAACATGTTAAACACCCTCTTGATTATAACCTGGACCCAACCTTCTAAGATTAATCCATCTCATTTTCCCCACATTAATTGAAGGCTCAACTTCCATGATTACACATCAAGCTAGCATAGGAGTATGTCAGCCACCCTCGTAGCTACCTAGTGGTTATTTTTACAACTTGATGTGTCACCCACTCTATGAATAAGTGGGGATATACCATATTTTTATATGTGTGGCCTCACTAGAAAGGGATTATAAAAGACTAGTGGAAAACAACTTTCCTTTGCCTAGTCATTCAAATAACCAATCAACTTGCATTGGCCTAGTAATTCACGGAAGCAATCTTTCTAGAATATTGAGTACAACCCGACATGGATCCTTCATAATAAGTTCACATGAATTCTTCCTTACATTCAAATTATAAATACATTTAAATTCTTATACAAATTATTGGACATGATTTTGACTAAAAACTTGATATGCAGCGTTAAAAGTTTACCCTAAAATGAATATTAAAAATTCAATTTAACC